>JBBYHM010000012.1:6073709-6094006 GCA_038381775.1 Adansonia rubrostipa
AATCATAACAAGATGCATGGATATGGCATAAAATGCATGAGCAAGAGCTATCAAAATAATGAGGATGAAATGAGGCAATTTGCACATCAAAGGGGCATTAAGGCATCCAACTCCTAAACTACCACAACCAAAGGCTGCAATAATGCATGAGAATCCTAAGAGGGTGATGGAAACATGGAGCTCACTAAAATTATGAAGATGATGGAAAACAGAAAATAAAAGTGATAAAGTAAGAAGTTATACTAACAAAACTTCAATTTTGGCCAAATAATTGGAGCAGCAGAGATGGCTTGAATTTCCCTCTTTTCCTTGTTGTTAATAAGCAAGAAAAGGAGAGAAAAAAATGAGGTTTTGGTTCTGGTTGGATAAAGGTGATTTTTAGAATATGTAATGGCTGGGAAAGGGCGTTTGGGGGCTATTTTTGGGTGGTGAGTGAAAAGCTATAGGATTCTGGTTTTCTTGGTGTAGAAATGTGTTTTGGAAGCAGAAAATGAGCTGAAATCTAACCCTTTTTAGCTGAGATATAAGTGGTCTATTTATACCAGCATTTTAGCAATTTAGAGGTGTTCTTGGTTATTTCTCAAGGGGGATAAAATGATGTCAGCTTGGTGGCTATAGAATGGTTGTAGACAGTAACTTGCTACCAATGTGATGGACATAGGGTGGCTGGGTTAAATGCTGAAATGATTTTCCAGCAAACAGGGTGGCTGATGGTGATCTTGGTCAACAAACTAGGGAGGAGTAGGGTGATCATATGACATTGACCCTTTTGATCTAATTTAGACTTCAGAAACAATGTTTTGGTTAATTCAAAAGTCCAAATTCATAATTTGATATGGGTTTTGATATTTTCTTATGCAAAGAAACGAGTTAAAATCGAGTTTTGGATCAGTGGTGTACGAGTAAAAAATGCCCAAGCCATGGAAAATGGCCAGTATGTATTAGTACATTACAAAATGTATCGATACATTTGGTCCAAAAACCTTGGATGTATCGATTCAATGATCATTGCATCGATCCAATGATCATTGCATCGATACTATGAACCATTGTATCAATACTATGAACCATTATATCGATACATGATGATCTATATCGATACATGTCTTTACAGAATGCATGTTTTGGTCTTGGCATGGCTTAGTATCAATACATAAGCGCCTCTGTCGATGCATAAGCTTATGTACCGATACGTTTACATGTTGTATCGATACAAATGGGGACACTTCAAATTTTTGGCATGTTAGAGTATTTTTTGATACATAAGAACCATGTATCGATACATTCAAGCAAAATTATGAATTTCTCATATCTGTTATCCTCGTACATCTTGAACTACGTCCTTTGATGCCATATCTTTGCATTTACTTTGATATAATCATCACCCCCTCTCACGTCCATGCCCCAAATTGCTAAAAATTAGCTTGGACAAAATAAGGTGTCTACATTCACCTCATTGGGATACACAATATTGATGCTTTGATTTGGTAGGAAAAGCTTTTCTTTCCACCATTTTCCTTATTGTTGAAGTTCATCCGTGAAATGAGACAAACTTGGATACTCGTAATAATCTCCATTCTTTTGCTATGGGCACGACAATCATGTTCTACTTAATGGGTCAAACTTGGATTCTAGTAACAATCTCCATTCTTTTTATGATTGAGCACTATGATCATGTTCTCCACATTGGGATACACAATATTAATGCTTTGGATTTGCAAGAAAAGCTTTTTTTCTTCAATTTTCCTTATAATTAATATTCATCCGTGAAATGAGACAAACTTGGATACAGTAATAATCTCCAATTTTTTTGTTATTGGGCACTGCAATCATGTTCTTCTCATTAGGATATACGATATTGATGCATTGGATTTGCAAGAAAAGTTTTTCTTTCCACCATTTTCCTTATAATCAATGTTTATCCGTAAAATGAGACTAACTTAGATACTCGTAATAATCTCCATTTTTTTTGTTATTGGGCACTACAATCATGTTTCCTCATTGGGATACATGATATTGATGTTTTGGCTTGGCATGAAAATGTTTTCGTCTCACCATTTTCCATATAATCAAAGTCCATCCATGAAATGAGACAAACTTGGATACTCGTAATAATCTCCATTCTTTTTGTTATTGGGCACTACAATCATGTTCACCTCATTGGGATACACTATATTATGCTTTGATTTGGCAAGAAAAGCTTTTATTTCCACCATTTTCCTTATTATTAAAGTTCATCCATGAAACAAGACAAACTTGGATACTCGTAATAATCTCGATTCTTTATTTTATGGGCACTACATTCATGTTCTCTTCATTGGGATACATGATATTGATGCTTTGGATTTGTAAGAAAAGCCTTTCTTTTCACCATTTTCCTTATAATTAAAGTTCATCTGTGAAATGAGACAAACTTAGATACTCATTACAATCTCTGTTCTTTTTGTTATTAGCACTATAATCATGTTCCCTACATTGGGATTGTAGACACCTTATTTTGTCTAAGCTAATTTTTTAAGCAATCTAGAGCAAGAATGTGAGAAGGGGCAATGATGGGCTGACTTGGCTGAGGCCTTTCTAAATTAATACCAGCACCTGTCGAATTGGGACTGGGTTAACTTTCCCTAATGAATTTTGAGAAGAGATCCACTGAAAGTTTCAAGCAATACACCCAAAGGTGGAGAGAGCAAGCAGCCCTAGTCTAGCCTCCCCTTATAGAAAAAGAGATGACAGTTACTTTCATTCACACCTTACGCACTTCTTATTATAAGAAGCTCATAGGAGATGCCACTAAAAAATTCGTAGACCTAGTCCTCTCTAGAGAAATGATTGACGTAACCATTAAAAGTGGTAAAATGTTAGCTGGGGAAATATCTGGATCAAGCAAGAAGCCCATTGTCAGTAAAAAGAAGGAAGCAGAGGCCAAGACCATAAGTTATGCTAGCTCATTTCAGCCAAAACAGTGTTAAATGCTCAACCCTTACTACCCAAGCGCACTGGATTCCTGCTCTATCACCATACCCCCTTAGCCAATTAATGCAATAACCTATAACCCATCTTTTGTAATACCATCCAACCCACCACAAAGCTACCTTCCATAAGTTCACCAAAGTACCAATTGAGCAACCAATAATGCCCCTGGCAATCGAGGTACAAATTAACAAAGACAACATTTTGATCCTATCCCTATGATATAAGGAGCTCTACCAGACCTTGCTCCAAAATCATTTAGTGGCCCTAATCTATGTCCCAAAAAAAAACCCACCACACCTGCAATGGTACAACCATAATGCCCACTGTGAATGCCATGCTGGGGCAACATGGCATGACATTGAGAATTGCATATCTTTTAAACAAAATGTGCAAAATCTAATTAACTCAAAAGTGTTGTAGTTCAAGATGAACCGAGGACCAAATGTAGCCGCCAATCTTTTACCAAATGATACTGAGCCAACTGTAAACATGATCGACATTAAGAACAAATATGAAGTAAAGGCAAGCACAGAGGATGTAAGGATGCTAATATTCTTGGTCTAGCAAGCATTGATTCAGGTTGGGTTGCTTAACACAATAGAAAAATTGAAAGACAATACCCTACAAACATGCAAAGAGTTTAGGTCATGGTTCAAAGAATAATGAATGAAGGCCAGATGGAATTTTATCAGGAAATCACACCGGCTGCTGAATCTATCAATATGATAGGAGATGAAACCCTGTAGCCACCTTATGGGAAGAATTAACCCTTTTTTTATGGCAAGTCAAGTTTTGAGGTCAGTTCTTTGACACCTACACCAAAGTTGTGGAAGTACCTAAACCATTCTTGTATAAGAGTAACAAAGCTATCCCATGGAAATATGAGAATCAGGTAGTGGTCATCGGAGAACTATAGTGGTCATCGGAGAACTAACTCCCTTAACTGCTATAATGGAACTGTTAGAAGTTATTCAGCTAACCCGTAGCAATAGGTGTTACGCTCCCCTAACTCAAGAAAAATAAAAGGTCGATGCATCTCCAAGCACTAGTATCGCTCAGGCCTAAGCAAAGAATTTTGAGCCTAAGAAAGTCAAGGAAGCAGTAAATGAAAGAGTAGCCACAGAGTTTCTTAAGTTCATCAAGCACAGTGAATACTGCATTGTAGACCAGTTAATCAAACAACCTGTAAAGATTTCTATGTTATCTTTACTTCTTAATTCAGAGGTTCATCAAAAAGCATTGCTGAAGGTGCTAAATGAAGCATATGTGCCCTCGGATGTCCTCGTGGACAAGTTGGATCGAGTAGTGAATAACACCATGGCTGATAATTAAATCTCCTTCACTGATGATGAGATCCCACTCAAAGGTAGGGGCAATTATAAAGCTCTGCATATCACTACCCATTACAAGGGACGCATTTTGCCTAAAGTACTCATAGACAATGGGTCAGCCTTAATGTTATGCCTATGACTACATTAAGTAAACTCCCTATCGATTAGTCCAACATCAAGAGTAGCCACATCATAGTCTGAGCTTTTGATGGAACATGTTGTGGAGTAATTGGAAATATCATAATCCAGCTCCAGATAGGCCCATGTACGTATGAAGCAAACTTTCAAGTTATGGATATTAATCCTTCTTACAACTGCCTATTAGGAGGGCCATGGATACACTCCACCAGAGCCATCCCATTCTCTCTTTATTAGAAGCTCAAATTTGTGATAGATGACAAAGTAGTCACCATCAGAGCTTAAAAAGAAATGATTGCCACTACTTTCATCGAGGATATCTACATAGAGCCTAATAAAGATGCACCGGATTCATCATTCCAATCCTTCAAGTTTGTCAATGTGACATTTATGGGAGAAGGATTGCCAATAGTTGAACCCCATCTGTTAAGAAGTACCTACTCTGGTTTAAAAATGATCGTTGGAAAAGGTTCTCGTGCTAGAAAAGGGCTTGGTAAGAAAAGAGGCATACAGGTCACCACTCAAGCTAACAAAAGAGGCTTAGGATTCAAGGCCAATGTGCACTCGAGAAAGCAGCAAGAAAAGATGATCTATAACCAGGAGATGACACAATCATTGGGTCAAGAGGGGAAATTAAAGCCAACAATGCTTCCATCTATCCATAAGATATTTCATTCAGGAGAACATATCGATCCAAGCTAACCAAAAGAGCAAAAGGCTAAAGATGTCTTGGTCATTTAAAATAGAGCTCTTAACAACCTCTATCCCTAAGATACTGAGCCATAAAATTTATGTATTTCCACTAAGACTTGATTTTGATGACAGGATCATGAAGGAAACCCTTACACTTTTCTTGTCCATTTTATGTAATGTCAAAAAATGAAAACCTACCTACCCTTACCCAAAGGCAGATAGGTGTCCTATGTAAGGGGCATTTTTATCAAACATTATCAATGAAATGACTTTTGCATATATCACTCCATATTGTGTATCACTTTTCAACCTTTTATCTCTTTTACTCGTTTGCCTTCATCCAAGTCCTTTAGTTATGTATGTGCCTTTTGCAATGGTTATTTCTTTACCCTTTCAAGTGCCCTGACAATAATGACATGGATGTGTTTGATGGGTCTTTGAAGATTGATTTTGAATAGTCAATTTGTGCTAATGAAGCTGATCCTGAAAAAGATTTCAAAGAAAGCTCGATACCACTAGACTCTTACAATTAGTTAAACAAGAAGAAAATCAGATCATACGTCATGAAGACCCAACAGAAATAATAAATCTAGGTACTTAGAAGGATCGAAAGGAGGTTAAAATCAAAACCTCAATAAGTCAATGACTAGGGCCAAGTTGATAGAACTACTCCAGGAATATCAAGATGTATTCGCTTGGTCATATCAAGATATACCAGGACTGGACACTAATATAGTGGACATAAGTTTCCCATCAAGCCCGAATGCAAATCGATCTAGCAAAAATTAAAGAGGATGAAGCCGAAACTACATCTTAAAACTAAAGAGGAAGTCAAGAAGCAGTTTGATGCAAGGTTTATTAGAGTAGCCAAATATCTAGAATGGGTTGCCAATATAGTTCTAGTCCTAAAGAAAGATGGCAGAGTACGAATGTGTGTTGATTACTAGATCTGAATCGAGCTAGTCCTAAGGATAACTTCTCATTACCCCAATTGATACTTTGATAGATAACACGGTCAAGAATTCTCTGTTCTCCTTCATGGATAGATTCTCAGGCTATAACCAAATCAAGATGGCGCTCGAATACATGGAGAAAACAACTTTTGTAACCATGTGGGGGACAGTTTACTATAATATTATGCCCTTCGGACTCAAAAATACTGGGGTAACCTATCAACGGGCCATGGTAGCCCTATTCCATGATATGATGTACAAACAAATTGAGGTCTACATTGATGATATGAATACCAAGTCAACAAAAGAGGATGAACATGTCATAGACCTTCAAAAACTTTTTGAACAGCTATAAAAATTTCAACTTAAATTAAATCCTGCCAAATGCACCTTTGGAGTCATTTCAGGTAAGCTTTTATAGTCAACAAAAAAGGGGATGCAATTGGCCTAGACAAAGTCAAAGCCATTCAAGATATGTCACTACCTCAAACCCAAAAGGAAGTGAGAAGCTTTTTGGGGAGACTAAACTACATTACTAGATTTATATCCCTACTCACTGACAAATGTGACTCTATCTTTCGGCTCCTTCGCAAACAAAATCCAAGAGAGTGGAATGAGGCACGTCAAGAAGCCTTTGATAAGTCAAACGTTATCTGTCAAGCCTGCTAGTGTTGGCACCGTCGATGCCTAGTTGACCTTTAATTCTTTACTTGGCAGTTTTTGACAAGTCTATAGGTTATGTATATAGGGCAGCATGATAAGTTAGGAAATAATGGACAAGCAATCTACTACTTAAGCAAAAAGTTCACGAAATATGAGTGTAATTACTTCACGGTCAAAAAGTTATGTTGTGCTTTAGTGTGGACAGCCAAGAGACTCAGGCAGGACATGCTGTATCATACCACATGGTTGATTGCAAGGCTTGATCCTATCAAGTATCTATGCAAACTTGCACTATCAGGAAGGCTAGCTTGATGGCAAGTCTTGCTTTTTGGATACGACATTGCACATGTCAGTCAAAAGACCATTAAGGTCAGTGCGATAGCTAACTTTTAACTTCCCAGATGAAGATCTAATGTGCATTTTTGAAGAGGAATATGCCTTCAACCAAGATCAATCCTAGAAGATGTATTTTGATGGAGCATCAAATGCTCTGGGACATAGAATTGGGGCAATATTGATGTCACTCGATAGGAGTCATTATCCATTCACAACAAGGCTAAATTTTGACTACACGAATAATATCACAGAATATGAAGCTTGGGTCATGGGGCTTCAAGCATCCATTGAAAGAAATGTTAAGATATTATAAGTTTTCAGTGATTTGACCCTAGTCATCTACCAATTGAAAGGAGAGTGGCAAACTCATGATGCTAAGCTGATGCAGTATAGGAAGCTAATAGCAGAGCTCAAGAAAGAACTTGATGATATTAGTTTTTGAGACTTACCTCAAGAAGAGAACCAAATAGCTGATGCTTTGGCTACCTTAACATCCATGTTTAAAGTCAATTAGCAATCAAACGTTGCTCCTATCCAGATGAGCATCTACATAACTCTGGTTTATCGTCATAGTGTTAAAAAAAAGAAGGATAGCCTACCGTGGGACTGTGACATCCTTCGTTACATCAAAGATCAGCAATATCCCAAACATGCAACTGAGACTGATAAAAAGACTATTAGAAGCTAGCTATGGGATTTGTTCTCAATGGAAAAATCTTACACAAAAGAAGTCACGATCAAGTCTTGCTCAGATGCATTGACACTCCTAAAGCCAAAAAGATCCTAGAAGAAGTTCATGAAGGGATTTGTGGCACACATGCTAATGGACATTAGATGGCCAAGCCAATCACGAGAGCGAGTTATTACTGGTTGACCCTTGAGAGAGACTGCATCAATTATGCCCAAAAATGCCATAAGTGTCAAATCTATATGGACAAGATCAATGTCCCTCCAGTGCCACTTCATGTCATGATGACCCCACAGCCCTTCTCTATGTGGGGCATGGACGTGATTCGGCAAATCACCCCTAAAGCTTTCAATGGGCATCATTTTATCTTAATAGCAATCGACTATTTCACCAAATGGGTGGAGGCTGCCTTGTATGCTAATGTCACTAGATTGACTACTGTAAGTTTGTCAAGCAGGACATCATCTGCAAATATGGCCTTCTGAACCAAATCATCATAGACAACACAAGCAATTTAAATAATAAAATGATGCAAGCAATCTATTCACAGTTCAAGATCCAGCATCATAATTCTATCCCTTATCGCCTAAAGATGAATAGGGTAGTCGAGGCAGCCAATATAATCATTAAAAGAATTGTTGAGAAAATGGTCGAGACTTACAAAGACTGGCATGAGAAGCTCTTCTTTGCACTTCATGCCTATCGAACCCCAGTTCTCACTTCTATGGGTGCTACCCTATTTTCTCTTGCCTATGGCATGGAAGCTATATTACCTATCGAAGTCGAGATCCCTTCTCTCAGAGTCTTGATGGAAACCAAACTTGAAGAAGCTGAATAGGTTAAGAACAGGCATGAGCAACTCAACCTCATTAAGGAAAAATGCATGAAAGCTATTTGCCATGGTTAAATGTATGATAGACGCATGATCCGAGCCCATGACAATTTCACCCAAGCGAATTGGTACTGAAAAAGATCCTCCTAATTCATAAAGATGGACGGGGCAAGTGGACCCCTAATTGGGAAGGGCCATATGTCATGAAGCAAGCCTTTTTCGAAGGGCCCTAATCTTATCAGAAATGGACGGCAATGTCTTGCCTAACCCAGTCAACTTAGATTCCATCAAGAATATATTACACATAAAGGGCAAAAACCTAAAAAGGCATCCTTAAAAACAAAGAAAAAAAAACAACAAAAAAAGCAAAAGCAAAGAAAAAGGTAAAAAAATGAAAAAGCATAAAAACAAAAAAAAAAGAAAAAGAACAAAGACAAAGAAAAGAGAAAACAAAAAAGGGTCTAAATGAAAATCCAAAACAGGCATCTGGGCAACCAACCCAACTACGGTTAAAAACCATAAAGGTGACTTGAGAAGATCAATTTTAATGGGGCATGAATTGAGAGCACTTACAGGATAATGCAAAGCAATCCTAGGGATCTTCCCAAGATCAGCTCATGCTAGGCACATTCATTGTTCAAAAAAGATCCCAAAAAGCACCTAAAAGAACATCCATGTGATGATTGTCGAGGCATCTTTTGCCCAAAAGACCATCCTTCTAGCTACCCTATCACTTATTTGTCAAAAAATATATACCAAGTTATGTCTCTTTGTTGTCATGAATAAATATTACCTTATTTCTTTTAACTCCTATACAATTCACATTGCACTTGTCATTTAACTGATAATGTTTGATAATCAACTGAAATATGCATGCAGGACATCCTGATATTACATCGAAAGGAAAAGAACCAAGTTATGTCTCTTTGTTGTCATGAATAAATATTACCTTGTTTTTTTTAACTCTTGTACAATTCACATTGCACTTGTCATTTAATGATAATGTTTGATAATCAACTGAAATATGCATCAGGACATCTTGATATTACATCGAAAGGAAAAGAAAAGCATAAAAAACTCTACTCACACCCTAATCATCAAGATCATGCACATTTTATGTCAAAACAACCACTCAGCATTACCATATGCCAAATTGTTTCTTACTTTCACAAGCCATATCTCAAGAAAAACCATTTTAAGCTAACCAAAATCCTATTAAAACCAGAGACATCAACCTAATCAGTTGAATAGTCTCCAAATTATAGACAATGCCTTCCAATTGTCAGGAAAATGATTAAGCCTCCCAAATTGGGAAACTCAACAATCCAAATTCTTAAGAGTGGATTTTTGGTTATATCCCTAGTGGAGCCGGGACAACCTACAATCCCTAGCGGGATTAGGAAAATTTTCATCTATAGTTGTGTCAAAGACAAATTGCCATCCCTGAGTGACGTATAAGGAGAACTATGACTATCTCTTGTATTAGACTTCATATCATGCAATCATGATAGCATTCCACATTATGTATTCACAATACCATCATAAAATCATCATTTTTACAATATCACTCCAAGCCAGGTTCATTAAACCTCTAAGGATTTTCTGGTAAGTACTCTAAGCTTCGCAAACCAAGTGTCATTCAGGTAAGGTTCTTTTATCCTCATCACCTCATGTCAAAAACCTTTTTATCAAGCAACTACTGTCAAAGTGCCAGTGTCAAGAAATTATTGTCCAGAAACTATTGTCAAAAACATTTATCAAAAGCTTTGTCAAGCATTTTGTTAAGAACTAGTGTCAAAATCCTTTCATTGAGAAATTTTGTCATAAACTTTTGTTAAGAAAATCTTGTATTAGAAGTTCTATCAAAAAATATTGTCGGCACCTTTTCCAAAGCCCACAAGTCAATGGCACCTCTTCAAAGCCCACAAGTTAGTGGCACCCATTTTCAAAGCCCATAAGTTAATGGCACCTTTCCAAAAGCCCACAAGTTAGTGACACCTCTTTAAAGCCCATAAGTCAGTGGCACCTCTTCAAAGCCCATAAGTCAGTGGCACCCCTTTTCAAAGCCCACAAGTTAGTGGCACCTTTCCAAAAGCCCATAAGTCAGTGTCAGTGGCACCCCTTTTTGAAGCCTACAAGTTAGTGGCACCTTTCCAAAAGCCTATAAGTTAGTGGCACCCCTTAAAAGCCCACAAGTTAATAGCACCCCTTAAAAGCCTAAAGTCAGTGGCACCTTTCCAAAAGCCTAAAAGTTTATGGCATTTGAGTCAAAGCCCACACGAGCTAGTGGCACTCAAGTCTAAGTCAAAGCCCGTATATGACGGCACCCAAGTTAAAGCTTGCACGAGCTGGTGACACCCAAGTCAAAGCCCACATGAGCTGGTGGTGCCCAAGTCTGAGTCAAAGCTCGCACAAGCTGGTGGCACCCAAGTCAAAGCCCACACGAGCTGGCAGCACCCAAGTCAAAGCTCGCATGAGCTAGTGGCACCCAAGTCAAAGCCCATACAAGCTAGTGGTACCCAAGTCTGAGTCAAAGCCCGCAAAAGCTCATGGCACCCTAGTCAAAGCCCACAGGAGTTGATGGCACCCAAGTCTGAGTCAAAGCTTGCATAAGCTAGTGACACCTGAGTCAAAGTCCATACGAGCTAGTGGCACCTAAGTCCAAGTCAAATCTTGCACGAGCTGCCGGTACCCAAATCAAAGCCCACATGAGCTGGTGGCATCCAAGGTCGAGCCAAGGCTTATACAAGCTGGGGGCACCAAGTTTAAGTCAAAGCTTGGACAAGCTGGCGACACCTGAGTTAAAATCTGCACAAGTTGGTGACACCCACATAAAAAAATCCATATTACTCTATATCTGCCTAAGGGGGTCAAACCTTAGAAAACTTGGCACCCTAATATTCTAGGGAGTGTCATTCCACCCAGATAAAATAGTGTCTATTCGTCTTTGCCCTATTCTTGATTCTCGGTAATAGTTAAAGAGGGATAGTTGTAGACACCTTATTTTGTCCAGGCTAATTTTTTAAGCAATCTAGAGCACGGATATGAGAAGGAGCGATGATTATATCAAAGGTAAGTGCAACGATATGGCATCAAAGGACATAGTTCAAGGTGTCCAGGGATAAAATATATGAGAAATTTCATAAATTTTCTTGAATATATCGATACATGGTTCTCATGTATCGATACATGAGCTTCTGTATCGATACAAGAGCTCATGCATTGATACTAGGCCATGCCAAGACCCAAACATGCATTCTATAAAGAAATGTATTGATGCATATCAA
The DNA here is from genome assembly GCA_038381775.1 of Adansonia rubrostipa. NCBI lineage: Eukaryota > Viridiplantae > Streptophyta > Magnoliopsida > Malvales > Malvaceae > Adansonia > Adansonia rubrostipa. The sequence goes on from JBBYHM010000012.1 coordinate 6,085,604, forward strand.
CATGTATCAACACAATGATCATTGTATCGATACCATGTTTATTGTATCGATACACTCAAGGTTTTTAGACCAAATGTATTGATACAATCTGCAATGTATCGATATATACAGGCTATTTTCCATAGTCTAAGCATTTTTAACTCGTCCATCATTGATCCAAAACCCGATTTTAACTCATTTCTTTGCATCAAGAAAGATCAAAACCAATATCAAATTATGAATTTGGACTTTTGAATTAGTCAAAACATTTTTTTAAGCTTAAATTAGATCAAACGGGTCAATGTCATATGACCACCCAACTTCTCCCTAATTTATTGACCAATATCACCATCAGCCACCCTATTTGCTAGAGAATCATTTTAGCATTTAAACCAGCCACCCTATGTCCATCACATTGGCAGCAAGTTGCTCTCTACAACCACTCTATAGCCACCATGCTGACATCACTTTGTCCCCCTTGAGAAGTGACCAAAAATGCCTCTAAATTGGCTTCAAAATGCTGGTATAAATAGACCACTTCTATCTCAGCTAAAAAAGGTTAGATTCTAGCTCATTTTTAACTTCCAAAACACATTTTTGTACCAGGAAAATAGCCCGTAGCTCTTCACCCACCACCCAAAAATAGCCCCAAAACACTCATTCCCAACCATTACACATTATAAAAATCACCCTCATCCATGCCAGAACCAAAAGCTCATTATTTTTCTCTTTTTCTTACTTATAACAATAAGGAAAGAGGGAAATTCAAGCCATCTCTACTGTTCCAATTATTTGGCCAAAAAGTAAAGTTTTGTTAGTATAACTTCTCACTTTATCACTTTCATTTTTTATTTTTTAGCTTCTTCATCATTTTAGTGAGCTCTCCATGTTTTGATCATCCTCTTAGGATTATCATGCATTATTATGACTTTTCGTTGTGGTAGTTTAAGATTTGGATACCTTAATGCCCTTTTGATGTGCAAAATGCCTCATTTCATCCTTATTATTTTGATAGCTCTTGCTCATGCATTTTATGTCATACCTATGCATCATGTTATCCTTAATCCATGTAGGAATCATTAGCCTAACACATTTCAAGCACATTTATACATTAGCTTGCGTGAATAATTATCGTTTTCAGCATGCACAACATTTTCTTGTCAAAAAGCATTACACTTTCTTTGTCTAAACTATTGGTAAAGTTAACATCCCCCTTCATGTTATGTGCCATCCCCTTGTATGTTTATTGTCCTCCCCTTGTCAAAATGCTTGTATGATGGCTATTAAAAACTAATTTTCAAAACCTCCCCAAGCCAAGCATGTTAACCTCAACCAATAAGGATTAGCATGGACTTAGCATTTTCCTTAAAGTTAGCAAAAAAATCTTAGGGAAAATTAAGTTTTCCATAGCTGGAATCTTGGTTAAATGAGCTCAAGTCTTCTAATTTTGTAATAAAAATGGTGTTATACTCGTTCTCGAAATGTTCGTGCCTTGTTTTTAAGTCAAACCCTTGAGTGGTATGATCAATAGACTATTTCATCGTCCAAACTACTCTAGGGCTATACAAATAAGTTTGTGATGCTCATGCAACTCTGTCCCTTGAGTCATGGACGTTCAAATGTTAATGACTTAAGTTTGGACTCATAAACATAAAGAAAATTAGAAATATCCTTTGCTTTACTTTGTCTCCTACTAGCAGTAGCACTGTTACAAATTGAAAAATCACTTTAAAATCCAAAACGATTTTTAGTGAATTTTATGATATTTTTCTCTGAAAGTGTGCCAAAATACTTTTAAAATAAGGTCTTGTTCATCCTCGGATAAGTCGAATGAAAGAGATATGATTTTTTAAAACTAGACTGTCCAGAATCTCTAGAGTTATATGATTTTTCAAAAAGTACATTCCCACTAAACGATTTTTCCAAATTTTTAAGGAATTTTTTCTAAAACGTTCATGAAATTCCATTTCTGGAAAGGTCTTAGTTGTAATTTTTGATACCAAATGAGTCTGGAATGATTTTTTAAATTTTGATGCACCTTGTCCATTGTATGCTCTACCAGCAGCATAATCAATCCGAACTTGAAAATTTATTTCCCCGAAAAATGATTTTTTGGGATATTGGAATATTTCTAGATTGACCCTCATCAAGTTACCTTTCTAACGGTATCTTGTCCACCCTCTAGAGATTTCAAACCAATTTAGAATAAATTCAAGATGCAAGATAGTGCAATGTTGTACCCTATTTTTGGTTATGGTCAAAATTGAGTTGTTTTCACAAATTTTATCATGAGACATTCAAATGTCTTAATATCACCCCGATCAAACTTAGGAACATGCTTTTTGGGCACGTATCAAGGCACGAACATATTTTACATCTTTACCATCCTTATTCACAATAATTTCTTTTCCAAAAGTTATTGAAATGCTCACACATTTCCTAGATCACAAAGTTTTGTCAACTTGAGTTTTCCAACTCGACTTCTGTAAAGACTGTCAAATGTGTCACTTTTGGGGATACTCCAACATCAACCTTCTGAGGGGATACTCTAACCCTATTTTTCAAAGTTATTGAGATTTAAAAATCCTCTTTTGTGAAAATCATTTGTCATCCACGGTGATATGCTAACCCTACCTTTCCAAAGGGATACTCTAATCCTTTCTTTTAACTACAATTAAATTTTTCTACTTTCTAAACTGCCATGAATATGTCAAACAAACTTTGTTTAATCAAGAAACCCAGATACATCTAAAAAATTGTCGATTTTGTTATTCCCAGATAATTGATGCTAATTGTGAGATAAATTCCAATAGTCCATCCCTTTTCTTTATCATTACATTGAATGATCCATGTTATGATACTTCATTTATTGCTTTACTAACATGATTTCTTTGTGATGATTATTTGCGTTCATGTTTTCCAATCATTTCAAGCAAAGCTAAAGGTAATATTTCATGTGAGTATCTCTCCGGTACCTAAAGTGAACTATTCCATTTTTCAAAGTAAAATCCAAAGGTCATTTAATTAAAAATTTCTATATTCCCTATCTCTTTGAGGCATATATGAGATTAAATCTTTTTCATCAAAACCTAGATTTGTGTTTCTATAAGATTCATGCATTAAAAGAGGGTTACATCTAAATAATGACAAATTAAGATGGAAAGAATCGAAACTAAGATAAGACATAGCTAGTAAGGTACCGATTTTGAGCGTCACAAAGAGGTTCATACCTCATCATGCGTAAACAACTCCCAGACTCAAATGGTAAATCTTTGCACTACATAAACCATGGGATTGATGTTTTGAGTTTTGTAACTCAAAATATAGGTTTCAATAGGCATCCGATCATGCCTAGCCCAAAATGACCGATGATGACTCCATGCATTGGCAATTTTGTGATGGTCATCCGAGACCTATAAGATGAGCTATTCGTCTTATGGCTCCCTTCACTTATCACAAGTCGAGAATCCTTGTTTTCATCACATCATCAAGGAAAAGTCTCGGTCAAGAAGACATTTCCAAGTCAGAAAAATATTTTAAGTTGTACGCACCTATAGATCCGTGAGGATCCATCCTGAGGTATGTTGTGACATGGATACATGATATTAATGCTTTAGTTTGGCAAGAAAAGCTTTTTTTCCACCATTTTTCTTATAATTAATGTTCATTCATGAAATGAGACAAACTTGGATACTCATTATAATCTCCATTCTTTTTTTTATTGGCACTACAATCATGTTCTCCACATTGTGATACACAATATTGTTGCTTTGGATTTGCAAGAAAAAACTTTTCTTTCCACCATTTTCCTTGTAATCAAAGTTCATCCATGAAATGAGACAAACTTGGAAACTTGCAACAATCTCCATTCTTTTTGTTAGTGGCACTACAATCATGATCTTCACATTGGGATGCACAATATTGATGCTTTGGATTTGCAAGAAAAGCTTTTCGTTCCACCATTTTCTGCATAATTAAAGTTTATTTGTGAAATGAGGCAAACTTGGATACTCATTATAATCTCCATTCTTTTCGTTATTGGCACTACAATCATGTTCTCCACATTAGGATACACGATAATGGTGTTTTAGATTTGCAAGAAAAGCTTTTATTTCCACCATTTTCCATATTATTGAAGTTCATCCATGAAACGAGACAAACATGGATACTCATAATAATCTCAATTCTTTTTGTTATGGGTACTATAATCATGTTCTCCTTATTGGGATACACAATATTGGTGCTTGGATTTGCAAGAAAAGCTTTTCTTTCCACCATTTACCTTATAATGGATGTTCATCTCTAAAATAAGACAAACTTGGATACTCATTATAATGTCCATTCTTTTTGTTATTGGCATTACAATCATGTTCCCCACATTGGGATACACGATATTGATGCTTTGGTTTAGCAAGAAGAGCTTTTCTTTCCACCATTTTCCTTATAATTAATGTTCATCCGTAAAATGAGACAAACATAGATACTAATTATAATCTCCATTCTTTTTGTCATTCACACAATAATCATGTTATCCACATTGGGATACACAATGATATTGCTGCTTTGGTTTTGCAAGAAAATCTTTTTTTTCACTATTTTTCTTGAAATCAAAGTTCATCCATGAAATCATACAAACTTGGATTCTCATAATATTCTACATTTTTTTTGTGATTGGGCACTATAATTATGTTCTCGAAGTTAGGATACATGATATTGATGCTTTGAAATTGCAAGAAAAGCTTTTCTTTATACCATTTTCCTTATAAGCAAAGTTCATCTGTGAAATGAGTGAAACTTTGATTCCCATAATAATCTCTATTCTTTTTGTTAGTGGCACTACAATTATGTCCTCCACTTTGGGATACACGATATTTATGCTTTGGATTTGCAAGAAAAGCTTTTCTTTCTACCATTTTCCTTATAACTAATGTTCATCCCTAAAATGAGACAAACTTGGATACTTATAATAATCTCCATGCTTTTTGTTATTGGGCACCAAAATCATGTTCCTCTAATTGGGATGCACGATCTCGATGCTTTAGTTTGGCAAGAAAAGTTTTTCTTTCCATTATTTTCCTTATAATTAAAGTTCATCTGTGAAATTAGATAAACCTGGATACTCATAATAATCTCTATTCTTTTTGCCAAGGACACTGCAATCATGCTCTCCACATTGCAAGAAAAGCTTTTCTTTCCACCAGTTTCTTTATAATTAATGGTCATCTCTGAAATAAAACAAACTTGGATACTCATAATAATCTTTATTACTTTTGTCATTGGGCACTACAATCATGTTCACCTCATTGGGACACACGATATTGATCCCTTGATTTGGCAAGAAATGCTTTTCTTTTCCCCATTTTCCTTATAATTAAAGTTTATCCATCAAATGAGTCAAATATAGGTTCTCATAATAATCTCCATTCTTTTTGTGATTGGGCACTACAATCTTTTTCTCCACAGTGGGATACACAATAGTGATGCTTTGGATTAGCAATAGAAGCTTTTTTTTCCACCATTTTCTTTATAATTAAAGTTTATCTGTTAAATGAGGTAAACCTAGATACTCGAAATAATCTTTATTCCTTTTGTCATTGGGCACTGCAATCATCTTCTCCACATTAGGATACACAATATTGATGCTTTGGTTTGGCAAGAAAAGTTTTTCTTTCCACCATTTTCCTTATAATTAAAGTTTGTCCATCAAATGAGTCAAACTTGGATTCTTGTAATAATCTCTATTCTATTTACGATAGGGCATTACAATCATGTTCTCCACATTGGGATGCACGATATTAATGTTTTGGATTTGCAAGAAAAGCTTTTTTTCTACCATTTTTTTATAATTAATGCTTATCCGTGAAATTAGATAAACATGGATACTCGTAATAATCTCCACTTTTTTTGTTATTGGGCAGTGCAATCATGTTCACCTCATTGGGATACATGATATTGATGCTTTGGGTTTGCAAGAAAAGCTTTTCTTTCCACCATTTTCCTTAAAATTAATGTTCATCCGTGAAATGAGACAAACTTTGATACTTGTAATAATGTCCATTTTTTTGTTATTGGGCACTACAATCATGTCTCCTCATTGGGATACACGATATTGATTCTTTTGGCTTGGCATGAAATTTTTTTCTACCATTTTCCTTATAATCAAAGTTTATCCGTGAAATAAGATAAACTTGGATCTCGTAATAGTCTTCATTCTTTCTGTTATTGGGCACGACAATCATGTTCACTTTATTGGGGTACACAATATTGATGCTTTAATATGGTAAGAAAAGCTTTCCTTTCCACCATTTTCCTTGTAATTAAAGTTTGTCAATCAAATGAGTCAAACATGGATTCTCATAATAATCTATTTCTTTTTGTGATTGGGCATTACAGTCATATTCTCCTCATTGGGAGACACGATATTGATGCTTTGGATTTGCAAGAAATGCTTTTATTTCCACCATTTTCCTTATAGTTAAAGTTTATCCATGAAATAAGTGAAACTTTAGTTCTGATAATAATCTCTATTCTTTTTGCTAGTGGCACTACAATCATGTTCTCCACTTTGGGATACATATTATTGATGCTTTGGATTTGCAAGAAAAAGCTTTTTGTTTCACCATTTTCCTAATAACTAATATTCATCTGTGAATGAGACAAACTTGGATACTCGTAATAATCTCCATTCTTTATGTTATTGGGGACCAAAATCATGTTCACCTCATTAGGATACACGATATTGATGCTTTGGTTCGACAAGAAAAGCTTTTCTTTCCTCCATTTTTCTTATAATTAAAGTTCATCCTTTAAATGAGTCAAACTTTAACTCTCATAATAATATCCATTTTTTTTGCTATAGCCACTACAATCATGCTCTCCTTATTGGGATACATGATATCCATGCTTTGGATTTGCTAGAAAAGCTTTTCTTTCCCATCGTTTTCCTTATAGTCAATGTTCATCTGTGAAATAAGACAAACTTGGATACTCGTAACAATCTTGATTCTTTTTGTTAATGGGGACTACAATCATGTTCTCCACATTGGGATACACGAAATTGATGTTTTGGCTTTGCAAGAAAAGCTTTTCTTTCCACCATTTTCTTTATTATTAACGTTCATTCGTGAAATGAGACAAAGTTGGATACTCGTTATAATCTCCATTCTTTTTGTTATGGGCTCTACAATCATGTCCTCCTCATTAGGATACATGATATTAATGCCTTGGATTTGCAAGAAAAGCTTTTCTTTTTACCATTTTCCTTATAATTAATGTTTGCCCATCAAATGAGTCAAACTTGGATTCTCGTAATAATCTACATTCTTTTTGTGATTGGGAACAACAATTATGTTCTCCAAGTTAGGATACACGATATTGATGCTTTGGATTTGCAAGAAATGCTTTTTTTTTTCCACCATTTTCCTTATAATCAAAATTTATCCGTGAAATGAGACAAACTTAGATTCTCGTAACAATCTCAATTTTTTTTATGATTGGGCACTACAATAATGTTCTCCACATTGGGATACACATATTGATACTTTGGATTTGCAACAAAAGCTTTTCTTTCCTCTATTTTCCTTATAATTAAAGTTTGTCCATCAAATGAGTCAACCTTAGATTCTCAAAATAATCTATATTATTTTCTGGTTATGCACTACAATCATGTTCTCCACGTTGGGATACACGATATTGATGTTTTGGATTTCCAAGAAAAGCTTTTCTCTCCAACATTTTCCTTACAATTAAAGTTCATCCGTGAAATGAGACAAACTTGGCTACTCATAATAATCTCCAATATTTTGTCATTGGGCACTACAATCGTGCTCACCTTATTAGGATACATGATATTGATGCTTTGCTTTTGGCAAGAAGAGCTTTTCTTTACATCATTTCCCTTATTGTTAAAGTTTATCCGTGAAATGGACAAACTTGGATACTCACAATAATCTATGTTCTTCTCATGATCGGGCACTACAATCACGTTCTCCATATTGGGATACACGATATTAGTGCTTTGGATTTGTAAGAAAAGCTTTTCTTTCCACCATTTTCCTTATAATTCAAGTTCATCTATGAAATGAGACAAACTTGGATACTCATAATAATCTCCATTCTTTTGGTCATTGGGCACTACAATCATGTTCATCTCACTTAATACACGATATTGATGCTTTGATTTGGCAAGAAAAGCTTTCCTTTCCACTATTTTCCTTATAATTAAAGTTTGCCCATCAAATGAGTCAAACTTGGATTATCATAATTATCTACATTTTTTTTCTGATTGGGCACTATAATCATGTTCTCCACGTTAAGATACACGATATTGATGCTTTGGATTTGCAAGAAAAGCTTTTTTTTCCACCATTTTCATTCTAATCAAGGTTCATCTGTGAAATGAGTGAAACTTTGATTCTCACAATA
>JBBYHM010000012.1:6169256-6186059 GCA_038381775.1 Adansonia rubrostipa
GATACAAATGCAAGCTAGCTCGTGCATGGAATTGCGTAAGTATTCCATCAAAAGATTAATAAATTAAATCCCAATGTTGACAATAATGATATAACAATAATTATATACGTGTATCTCAATTAAAAGAGGTGAAAGAATCTGTTTTATTGATTATTATATTTTTGTTCGCCGACAAAATATGTAGAATAAATATTTACGGAAAGAAAAATTCGATTGCTTGATTGTTTACCTAAAAAATTGTTTAATTGAAACATGCAAAAGAAATCGATACGAAGATGTTGTTTAATTATTTCTAATAAGTCACATAATTGTTGATTAAAGAAAAAAGATGTTGGTGACATTTTTGTTTTATCTATTACTCACACCTTTTTAGCATGGCGTTTTTGAATCCTTACAAATTATGATGGTAAAGTTGCACCTTCGAAAATTTAAAATTTAATTTAGTTAATTAATTTATTTTTTTTAAATGTATATTCAAAAAATTTAAATTGAGTCTTAGTATGTATAATCCTTTTTCCTATCTTCGTTTTACGATCTTTTTAACTCTAAAAATAAATTAAACCTATAATAAATTTTATACGGATTTGTCTTGAATAAGATGGACTTTTTTAAAAACCAAGGATGAGATGGAGTAGAGAAGGTTTTTTCTTTTTTTTTTTGTTCGAATTGTAGGTACGGTGATTTTGGTAAATGCATGCTCTACTACGACTAACTTTGCCCATAATATTATCATTTTATCCTTTTATATTTTTACACCATCTAATATATATATATATATATATATATATTGTAAAAAGTGAATTTGTAGAAATTAATTTTGATTAAAGTAAGTTAAATAAATTTTCTTCTATAATTTGCTTTAACATATGGTGTTCATAATTAAATTACAATAATATTATTTAAAAATTTTAAAATTTTAACAAAGGAGAAACAAAGCAATTATGGATGCAATTCAACATTGGAAACAAAGCGGAATAGAAGAAAGGTGAGAATCCGTTCCGGTTCACTTCATTGACATCCCTAATACAAATACTTCGCACCGTAATATCTAAGAATTTATTCATCGTAGAAAATTACGATATTGTAATTACACAAATATTAAAAATATAAAGATACAATTGACGTCTAAAAAACTTGATATTGAATTACAAACTTGGAATCGATTTTTTCTAAAATTTTTTCATCGAATAATTATTTAATTAGAATAAATAATCAATTATTTCTTAAAAACATAAAATAGTAGCATTACTGTTCAGAAATTAAAATAATTAATTAAATAAAGTAAATAGTCGATAGCATGTATTAAATATGATTAACTTTTTAAAACAAGAAGGAAGAGTAAAGATTAAAAAGAAAAAAATAAAAATAATTAGGTAAATTAGGAAATTGAAAAGGTTATCCGATAATAATTAATTATTAAATATTGTGGGACACATAAAATATTTGGATCAAAATGACATATCCGTTTATATGTTAAGTTTTGTGTAGATCGAGTGGGCAAGTTATTACTGTGTAGGTCAAGTGGGCATTTTTACGTGGTAGCTTGGTGTTACCCATTTATATGCTAAATTTTGTGTAGGTCGAGTAGGCAATTTACCACTGAGTTACTCATTTATATGCTTGAATGCGATTTCAATTATAAGTTTATGGCTTATCCGTTATCACAAACAACACCATTGTTGATGTAAAGATTAGTGGTAACACGTGGAAGGCTGATGGGTGCTAGGCTAATAGACTTGCAAGACAAAGAAGGTTGGAAGGAATCAAAGTTGGTACTTTGAGATGTGTTCCAATGCTTAAGTTAGTAAAGATTGGAGAGAAAGATAGATGAAATTATGTAGGTTGTGTGTCCTTTGAGAAAAAATGTCTCAATAGAAGAAGGGTGATCCTTACTTTATAAGTTACAATATATATCTATGAGTAATTAATGTGAGATTGTTGTCTTACCCTAACAAAAACTAAACCCAAATTTCTTTTGAAAAAATTAATACAAAAATATATCAATAAAGTCATTGTTAAAGATTACTAATTTAAAATAACATCAACATGAGGTTAATCATATTATTGTTTATAGGCTGACTTTGATCTAGTTTGGGTCAAGTTCGGGTGATATGTTAATGAATTTTATTTAAGATATAATTTAAGACACGTATTTCTATTCATTATTGATCAATAACATAATTTAGTTTCAAGTAGATTACAAACTCTTTAGTATAAGTTTTTTAGTCTATTGCTTTTCTGTTTAATTACTTAGTTCAGAGTCAATTTGATAGACTAGATTAGAGACTTATACTATATAACTAATTAAAGTCGTATCTTACTAAAAAAGAGTTTGTATTCTAATTAGTTAATAAAATAGAGTTTAGTTACCTTTAACTCTTATTATTATAGTTTTATATTGATTAATATTTATGTAAATAATATCACCCCAGTATTAATTAATTAAATAATTATTTTTAATCATTTAATTTTCATGCGGTTCATATAAAATCTAGCAATTTAAAGTTATTTAGTTAGGTTCGATTTAAAATATGGGTAGAATTTTTTACTCAGTTTTGGTCCAATTATGCTAAACACTATCCTAACTCACATCCACCCATACTTTTATACAAAAGTTTTGATTGCTCCTAAAAATCACACTCTCTAAAAAAAATTCAGTCTTTTAAAACTGACCTTATTTTTTACCGAAGCTTATTTTAATTTAGACATAATATTTTCATTTAAATTCTTTTTAAATTAAACGAGCTTTCAGATTTAAATGAATGATCTACTTTATGAACAAATGAAGAAAAGCAAAATTATTAAAACATGATACGAAAAAATAACAATAATAAGTATTGTATAGTCGAACGTGTCAAAATTTATATAACACAAATTATTATCGTGTAAAAAATTATATAATGTGTAGACCTAAAAATGTTAAACATGATAATACAAATATATTATCGTAAAATAATCAAAAAATACAACATAACACAAATATATAAATATTTCAAAATCTATCTGATAAGAATTATTAACTTATTATCATTTATAAAATATAAAATATTTTAAATATGATTATGATATGAAAAAACATATGAATATAATCTAAATGCAAAAATTATTAAAATATGATAATATATAATATTTTAAATATAATTATAACAAATAAAAATATATAGATACAATATGAATGAATTAATTATCAATCTAATTTTTTTTTCTATATTTTAAGTATCTTTCTACGCTTGTCTTTCTTTGTCTTTCACACAGTGTTATCGGTACTGTATCGGTATCGGCTGTATCAGTCGGTTCATACCGATTTCAACATATAATGGTACCAACAATAGTTGATTTCGTTTCGATCTTAGTTTCAATCTATATCAGTAATACCAGTAGGTACTGGCCTGTTTCAGTGATACCAGTCAAAAATAGCTGTACCGATCGATACATAATATAAGCTTGTAAAAAAAATTAAACCAATATTGATGATAGTGAACATAAATGTTGAGATTTTAATTGTTAAATTCTTATATTTTCGTAGTTTTTAGGCTATAACTGATGAAAATTACTTTCTTTTATGTTTAAGGTGTAAAAAGGACTTGGAAGAAAGAAAAAGAGCTTAAATGAGTTGATTGAAGCAACCTAAGAAGATAAAAGAAAAAGCTGATGTGGATACTATGTGGGCACGGTCTACAGGCAGACAACTTAAATTAGAATTTTGATTTATTTAAGATTCTAATTGAGTAGAATCTGGAACTGATCAGAATTTAGGTAAATTTGTAAGGGATATAAAAAGGAAAGAAGGGAGAAAATCAAGGGGATACAGTTTTTCTAGGATTTTTCTAGGGTTTTTAACTTTTTCTTTTAGAGAGAAAATAAGAAGACAATGTGTGGCTAAATTCTTTTCAACTAGTCGAAGGCTTTGTATCGAAGTTTAATTCTCTACGACTATGAGATCTAATTTGTGTTTATATTATTCATTGTTCTTGAGTATTTGTCTTTTCTTCTATGCTTAATAATTATGATTGTTATTGTTGATTGAATGTTTGGTACCGCATTTGATTGATAAGATAATCTATAGCTATTTACAAAATCAAATCTGTAATTGTTTCATTGTTTTAATAAAAGTGGCAACTAACTTGGTTAGGAAGAATTCACAATCTAATCTGAATAAACCTACATGTGAGTTTATTGGTTAGAATTGACGATCCCCCTCTCATTATTAATACTACTGATACATTGAAATATTTATGTAATCAATAAGAGAAATAATTAACGGTCGTACCTTGATTATCGAATAACTAAGGAGGGATAGGGAATTAGGTCGTACCAACACCCATAACTAATTTATTCTCGAATAATGAATATATCTTTGCATCCGTGATCAGTTGTGAGAATAAAACTTGCGATTAGACTTTTGGCTAGTGTTTGTGTGATATTGACATTTATTTCAATTTAATTTATCCCGCATTCTTAATAGATTTTTAGTTTATTTATTTTATTTAATTTTAGTTGACTTTATAAAATCTCCATTTTATTTTATTAATTTTGAGAGGAAATCAGATCTTAACATTCCCTGTGGAGACTATCCTATTTATCACTGTATGCAAAATCTTATTAGAGTAGGAAAATTATTTTTGTTGGATTTGACACCCACTAATTGATCTTAAATTTGCTGAATATTATGCATAATTACTAGTAAATTTCATGAATATTAAACATAATTATTTATAAATTTAATGATAATTAAAAAAATTTAGCTTTAATACTTAACTAATATTGATTTTTTTATATTTGATAAAAATTTTTTAAACATTATATATAATTGATGAATATTTAATATGTAAATTTTTTTTAATCTCATTTATTTCATATTTGATAATATTTTATATATATATGAATTAAAAATATTCAAATTTCAATAAACTTAAAATGGTACATAAAATACACCAATATCAATATATACTTATATTGAAATAAAAATAATATGCCCATCGATATAGACTTGCTCATGGTCTGGATTGGGCTTTAGTATAGTATTAATATTAAATATGCTTGCCCAAGCCTGCCCGGCTCGAAATAGAGGCCTCGAATTTTGCTCAAACCCACCTATATTTGTAAATAGATAGTTCAGGCTCACCCATATTATTTTTTTATAATTTATTTTTTAAAAGTTTTTTTAAAAAATTAATCTTCATTAATTTAATAATTTTTTTATTAAGTTTATAAATATAAATATTTTAACTTAATTTTTAAAGTTTTACACTATGAATTATATATTATATATGTATTGTTTATATGATAACAATTATATAATATATAAAATATAAAATAAATATATATAATGTAATAGTAAAATAAGTCAGACTGCATCGGGCTCGAGCTTTGAAAGTTAAATCTGGGATCCGATTTATTTTTTAATCAAATCTAATTTTTTTATCTAAATTTATTTTTTTAAATTTAATATTTTTATTTAAATTTTTTTAAATTCGATTTTTAAGCAATCGTAGCCTATACTTTCTTCACCGTCTTTTCATTGTCTCCCCATTTCATATCTTCTGCAAGCGGAACACCGACCAAATCTCTTTCTCTCAAAAAGAATTTCTGGGAATTTAAGCTTTTTTTTTTTAATTTATTTGTTTTTAGAACTTTAAATCCCACCAAATCCTTCATTTTCAAGCTATAAATTCTCTCTCCGTTTCTTTTCCCAGAGGTTCCTTCGTTAAACTAGGTAAGCTTTTGTTCTTTTCTGATTCTCAATTCTCTCTTAATTTCAAGCACGATGGAACACGGACCTGAAAATCGCTGTCGTTTTGACTGGTTTCTTTGACTTCTTTCTCGAGGTTTGATCCCTGGATCGAGTTCAAAGAAGGCGATACGATGTCAGTACTCTAACGTTATTGCAGTTTCTCTTGAGTTGAAACTTGACTCAATAGTGGGTACCGAGTTCATTTGAGCTCAAAATTTTCACAGCTGGAGTTTTTTTTTTTTTTTTTGAGTTGTTTTAAATCAAAAAGGAATATGATCCGAGTTGAAGGAAGCCGGCTAGTTATCTGGATTCTGCTTTCAAAATTTTTAAAACCTCTTCTGCTTTTTCTACTTTGATTTCAGAAACTCGTCGCGTCAGTTCCAACATCGACTCATTCGTAGTTGGCAAATTCAAAATGACTTGCTCCGAGTTTGATCTGAGTCAAAGCACTTCAAAACTCGATTTCCTTTCGACTTCATTCATTTTTTTTTCTATTTTAAAATATTTTTATCAGGGTTTTTTTGATACAGAATACTAATTTAGATATTTTGAAAAAAATGAAAAAAAATCTAATTATCTGGATTAAATTGCTAATTATTATGACAATTATTGTTTGCAGATTAAGGTTTGGATGCTAAAGTGAAGAAGCAAAATGAATACGCAACTTTTGGATATTGAGCCAAAGGAACTTAAATTCCTTTGTGAGTGCATAATTACTTGATTGCCACTTTATTTTTCCTTTTAATAATAATTAGATTAAGACACTTTTCGATCTTTAATCGAATCAAATAGTATTTATAACCGAACTGAATTTCACTGGAAGCTGAATTTCATCTGTTTAGGTCGATTCGGTTCATCGATTTTTAAAATTAAAAAAAAATATTTTTATAGTATTTTTAAATTTTTCATTAGTTTTGAAGTATAATATTTATTTTTATATTATAATAGGTTAAGAACTAAATAAAAAAAAAAATCAATTGGTTCGAATAGTTGCAGTTTTTTAACTAATAAACTGAAAATTAAACAAACCAAATATACTTAATTATTATCTGAATTCAAATTGAATTGAATTGAATTCAATAAAAATCGAATTGAATATTCGGTTTGAATCTCTCAATTCTTTTCTTGACATTGGCAGTTTATCAAATATAAACCTTTGTTTAATCTTGGTTTTTTTTTAACTCTTTTAATTATTTTTTAAGAAAAAAATATAATATACTAAACAGAGTAAACAATAATTTTTTTTTTAGCAGTTGTATTTATTTATTTCTTGATTAATTGTGAAAGAATAGAAGAGGTTAATAAATTCTGCTAATTATTTAATTATTTATTTCTCATTTATAGTTATTATTGTCATTTTGGTTATATTTTTGTAGTTGTATTGAAGAAGCAATGCTCCTGCTCCGTTAAACTCACAAATAAAACTAACCAGTATGTTGCTTTCAAGGTCTGAACTTTGATCCAGCACTTTCCACTTTTTTTTCTTTTATTTTTTTTTTTTTAAATTTATGTTCTTGCTTTTTGAGAAATTTAAAGTTTATTTCATGAGACTCTTATAATAACAGGATTCCAATTTAATTGGAGCTATGGTATTTTGCAGGTTAAAACTACATCACCTAAGAAATACTGCGTGCGGCCTAATGTTGGCATTATTATGCCAAAATCAGTATGCGATTTTACAGGTAAGGATCTAAGTGTTTGCATATATTTAATGAATTTCGAAGCTTAAGTGGCCTTTAATCTTAAAATGGTTTAGGGTAATCATGTTTAAAATTGTTAGGTTTAATAACTAATTTATTAGTAGATATGAGGTCACCTGGTCCAGGGACCTGACAGGTTGTTTCAATGATTTTGCCGTCTGGGAAAGGGAAAGGATTGGGATAAGCCGATAATGGTAAATTTTGCAGTCTTTCAGGTGCTTTAAATGCAGGACATGCGCCTCTTTAGTAGGCTAGTAGTTGGTGTCTGTTGCTATCTCATAATTAATGATTAATTTCCTAAGAGTGCAAATTTATTGAGGAAACAAAAATTACGTACTTGACAAATGACGATCTTGACCTATGTTACTTTGATTAAGGTGTGAGTGTCGGATACGGGTATATATCCAACATGCATATGTTTAATTTTTTTTAAGTTTTTTCATGCATTTGGAGAGTTCTTGAATGGTCATATTCCCATACCCATGTCCTGATATGCGTCGGACAGGGGTACTTCAAGATGAATGAAGACTCGGAGCAACATAGATCTTGACCTTTAGGATAATCTGCCATTGTGCTGCCTCAGTAGCTGGATGAGTGAATCAAAGCTAGATGCAACTTAAGTACAATATAGCACCGAAATTTCTCATATGATGTTCTTTATACTTTTCTTTACTCAGCTGTGCCATACTATATATTCTCACCTTTTTTTTTTTTTCATTTAGTTACCATGCAAGCTCAGCGTGAAGCCCCTCTGGATATGATATGCAGAGATAAATTCTTAATTCAGAGCACAGTCGTCTCAGCAGGAACAAATGATGAAGACATTACATCTGCCACAGTAAGTGATTTTCTGCTCTGCTTGTGCTTTGTTTGATAATAGTTTGTGACTTTCGCTTATTGTTTTGGTCGACAGTTTGTCAAGGACGGCGGAAGATATATTGAAGAGAACAAGCTTAAGGTTGCCCTTGTCAGTCCTCCGCATTCACCAGTATCATCAACAATTAATGGGACGATGAATCAGGGAACCGATCTTGATGCTTCAATACCAAAAGAGCCGGTATTCAGTAGAGTCGGGATTCAGGCACCATTGCAGACGGTTAGATCTATGTTGTCTATTCTTTTAGCCTTAAAATGTAGTCACTTCACTTCTGACATACATATATTTGTTTATACACATATGTTGCTCTGAGTCTTCTTTTTTTTTTTTTTTTTTTTTTTTAAGTATTTGTGTTTGACACCCACGTCTGACACATATGATTCTCCAAAGACCCTTCAAATATATGAAAATCTTGGAAAAAAAATTTAATATGCCTATGTCAGACGCTTAACTCGTGTCCGACACTCACACCTGAGTATGAGTAATGTACGTATACACCTGTATATACTAGTATGTGTGATTGTGTTGTCTTTATATAATCTTTTTAATCTAAACGAGAACTTGAAGAAAATTTTTGTTTGATTATTTTGAGGACAAACTTCAAGTCCATTGATGAAGCTTATACCTAATAGTTTTATCGATGTTCTCTTCTCTGTGACAGGTTGCCAAGGTTGAGGAGTCAAAGACGGTAAAATTTGAAGATGTAAAGCCAAGAAAGGATGCAGAGTGGAAGCCAAGGAAGGATACGTTCTACGCGGGGGATTTAAAGCCAGAGAAGGATGCAGAGCTGAAGCCAAGGAATGATGTTAATGACGAGGACTTAGCAAAAGACGCTGAGATGAAGCCAAAGAATAATTTTTTTGATAGCCCGGAGTTAAAGCCAGTGAAAGATGTCAAATCAAAGCTGACAGAGAATGTTCTCAATACTGAGGAATTTAAGTCTGTGAAGGAAAAGGAGTTCAATGCATTGAAGGATGGTGAGGTGAAAACGTTGAAGACTGTGGAGGAGCTAAAGCTTGTCGAAGACATGGAAAAAATGAAATCAAAACTAACCAAACTTGAATCTAAGCTAGGCGAGGTAAGTGTGTTTATAACACAAAGAATGATGCTTGATAGTTGATACTGACGGTTTAAACTAAGGTCTGAATTATATTTCAACATCGTTAATTTGCATATGTTGTCTTGCTGGCTGCCGTTCTATAAAGTTTCAGTAACACTATTGGTCATTTCCTTCTCAGGCTGAAGCTACCATTTCGAAACTGACCGAGGAGCAGAGATTAAGCACTCAAGAGAGAATGATCTTAGAAGAAGAGCTAGTAAGTTTTCTGTCCGCGTGTTCTTCTTCTAGTTCTTGTTATATGTTTCGAATCACGCGTTTAATAATTAACAGTAAATTCTCATTGTCACTTCTTTAATCTGATCTATGATGTCGCTTTTTTCGGGTGATTTTTCTAGGCATTTAGCTTTTGGACTGATATGATGAATGGTCATCATCTGTACCCCTGGAATGTCTTTGTCACCCTCGTGAGTAGGCCAATGATTGTTTCTTACCATGTGACAATCTTCCCTGTCTTTTACGTCTGCAATAAATCCTCTTTTAGGGTTCTTTACATCCAAGAGTAAAAGCGTGGAGCGCCCCCCCCCCCCCCATGTTACCAGCCCCCACTTAGGTGCATTTGACTCCTCCAGTTTGATTGGACAAGCAGGGTCCAGTTATCACTGGCCCCTCCAGTTTGATTGGACGAGCAGGGTCCAGTTACCCCTCCATTTATTTTAATTTTATTTCAATTTTTTAATCTTTAAATTATTTATTTTTTATCTTATTTTTATTTTATTAATTTTTAACATAAGTATAATTTTAATAATTTTAAATTATTATTTAACATGAATATAATTCTAATATATATTTTATTATTTAATATAAATATAATTTTAATAATATATTATATATATACGTATATTAATCTAATGTGTTTAATGTCTTTACTAATTTTTTATATTCCTAAGCTACTCATACCCTCCTCAAACCTGCTTAATTGAGGAGGACATTAGGAATATATTTTATCTTAGTAATTGAGGAGGACACTATGTGTCTAAGCCTTCTTAACCACACATCCTCAAAAGACTCTGTCAACAACATCAATTTTAACTGAGCTAATACTCAGCTGGCATCATTATTGCTTTTGGATTCAAACACATACTATATCATTAATTTTAATCTGACCGTTATAGTACTTAATATCACAGTTACATTATCAAAGTTCAGCGCTATTGTTGTTTTTAATCTTACTAGAGTCAATCTCACTATTCATTCAAATAGATCTTTAGTCAATGATCTACGGGCCAATTGCAGCACTTTCCTTCACCTGATTTCTACGCCGAGTGGAACAATGGCTTTATCACTAGGAGAAAGTGGGTGGGAGTTGTGTAGGGCAAAGTCTTTGTTATCTGGATTTTTATTTTTCCTGAAGTATCTATATTTAACATGCACATTTTTTATATATATACTTGGATAAGTATAGGAATATGATCCTTCAAATATATAAAAAAAAAGAAATTTAAGGAAAAGCTAGGTATTTCTGTGTATGACATATCTATTTCCATTATTCTATAAAGTTAGAGACTTCAGTCAATGGTTTATTATGCGAAAACCTTTTAAATTATTGACAATAAACTCATATATTTTATGCAGGCGCTATTGAGGAAGAAGGCAAATCAAAGAAGAGTTAAAATGGGATTTCCTCTCCTATTTGTTTGTATGGTAGCAGTCATCGGTGTACTCATCGGCTACCATTTTGCGCCATTGACAAGGAACCAAATCTTCCATGTCAGTTCGTTACCAATAATCATATGAGATTAACCCATTGATTAGGTAACTGTTTTTTTTTTAATTGTTGATAGTTTTTGTTTTTCTTGATATTGGAATTCTTATGAAACTTCTGTCCAGCAAATCCGATGGTGTTGAATTCATGAATGGAAAGTTCTTGATTTGGTGCATGCATATCATTCCGTATGCTTTAACTCAATAAAAAGAGTAGGCTTTTAAACCTGTAACTTAGTTTAATCGATTCTTGAAATTTAACTCATCTGATTCATGCATCTGTCAATAAAATATGATATTGGTAAAGTTTTAAGTTTCTACAATCTCATCTTGACAACGACCACCTTTGAACAAAAAAAAAAAAAAAAAAAGGAAAAAAAAGAGAAGTTTTCTTTGGTAAAAAATTGAGTTAGTGTGAGATATTGTATATGATTTTGACAATTTATATACGTGTAAAGATTTTTCCATGTCAATTGTGAATATGAATTACTAAATCTTAAATATGAATGTAATATATATATATTAAATATGTCGTATTAATTGTATTCAAAAGTATTGTGTTTATTTTGCTATTTTTCCGCCATGAACAATCTCCATAATTTCCATTGAGGAGAAATGAAAATGGAAGGAGAACGAACTTACCCAGCATTGAAATGCAAAGACCGGCCGGTAATATCAATTAAATCAAGTAGCTGAATTGTTCATATTAGCTATGTTGATATTAGCCATGTTGCTCATATTTTGGGACAAATGTTGGATACATATATTCTTTCCGCATAAATATATTTAATTTTATTTGTAAATTTTATATATTTAAAGGATTATATTTAATATCAACATATAAATATAAATTTGATATAAATGATATAAATATTTTAAAAAATAAAAATATTCGAATAACATAGATAAAAGATTAAATCCAAACGGAGAGATGTAAAGAGAGAAACTTACAATGAAGAGGGCCGTAATGGCAACACTTCAGTCGTGGCAGCTTCTAACTATTAATACCTTTCCTTCTAACTTTATTTTGATCGAGTATTGGGGGACTATATCATTGCAATTTAATAGAAGGAAATATTTAATTATTCACCCATTTCATTTTTTATTTTATCAATCTTCAACTTTATTAATACAAATACATAAATAAAATCTATTTTTTTTCCTTTTGATTTTTTGAAATTAAATAAAATGTTAATCGAGTATCATCTATCTGAGCTACACTCTCACTTCCTGGCATGGCCTCCAATGAAGAAGCCGAAGTCGAATCACTTTGGGAAGCTTAGTAACCCGTCATAAGGCCATGGAATTGGGATTCCAATACCTTCTTCCACTATTTCTGGCGACATTCGCTTCGATATTCGAATCATCATCCGAAGGCAGCCGGAACCTGCAAACCGGGCAAGAGCTATGATAACTATGGAGTAATGCACCCACTGTGGAACTTACGTTTACACGTCATCTCCTTTGCTTCACTTCCAATATCAATATCTTCCAAGCATACACAACATTCCACACTGTCAACAATAGTAACTGTTGGCATTGCTTTGACTGAAGGTCATTCTCAGCCAAATAATGTAACAAAAGGTCCAAACCAGGCCCCATCAGATAATCACCAAATGAACCTTGAACAATTAAGGCCTCATCATCGAATGGATCCAATCATTCTTCCATTGTCAGAATTCTCTGATTCCGAAGCTGCTGCAGATTGCATATCCTGAAGCATCCGAATGCCTGAAGCTGAGCTTGTACTACCAGTTTCAGGATTCTCGGATCAAGAAGCCACTGCAGGTTGCATTTCCTGAAGCATCCGAATGCCTGAAGCTGAATTCTCAGATTCGGAAGCTACTGCAGTATGCTTATCCTGGAGCATCTGAATACCCGAAGCCGAGCATCTTCTTCTTCTTCTTCTCCTCCTTCTAAGCAAGGATTCAAACTCTCTTCCAAGTTCATCATCCATGTCATCCTGTGAGTTGTTGCTATCATTGGTTGCCCTCCTAACTCTGAAGAACCTAAACCACCGATCAAGCCAAGCAAGATTGGAGCCCAAAGGGTGTTCATTGATCCAGAATCACTGCCATCGTTGCTGTTGTTGTAATGTCTCGTGATGGTCATTTCTTCCACAAATCCGGACTCAAAAATTGGGCATTTGATCTCAGGCTTCATTGTTGGATTTACCATTTGAGAGCATATGTAACACCAATACTTACTTACCATACTATCACCCATCCTTCGCCAGAACCTATGTCAAATTCAACAACAAAGAAATAAGAATATAAACAAAGAAAAAAGGGGCCAAAAATTAAAGAAGAGAAGCAAAAAGCTATGTTGCCCGGACTCTTGGTTTTTCATAAAGTATTCGTGTTTGACACCTATGTTCTATATGTATTAAGATATGGATATAAGATATTATTCTTCAAATATATAAAAAACTTTAAAAAATTGAGTCTACCAGTCTCAGATGTACAACCATATCTGACATTCACCTAAGTCCGAATAATATAGGCTAAAAGTTCCTTTAGAGATACACATTTTGATTTCAGTAATGTGGATTCAATTATAACAACCTTACCTTGACATTCTCCTAATATATTAAGATTAAAATTCTCTAATGTCAAGAAAAGGTTGAATTCAGATGTATCAGACATAAGTATGTATTTAAAACATATAAGTTCAATTTTTTTTTTAAATTTAATTTTATATATTATATCTCATACTTGTATTCAAATATGTTATGGATCTATACTTTCGATGCTAATACTCCATAAATAATAAAAAGTCCGAGATACAAAGATGGTAACAAATGAATGCTTTGTATCTTCTTAAAATTAAAACCAAGAATTATATTGGAAGCTCCATACATGACTCAAGAAAAGCAGTGGGACAAAAAAATTTGTTTGGCAACTATGAAACTATAAGAATCTGGAACATGTCAGAAGAAAACGTGACACTATAAACAAGATTAAACTTGAGAATTTGGTTAATGTTAAGAAGATGATATTTACCAGAAACTTATTTCTTTTAAAGAACAATAATTCAATAAATCCTCACCCATTTATACATTTGTAAATAACAACAAGACAAAGGAAATCATTAAGAAACTGAAACATCATTAAAACATGATGAAAAAATATGTTTTTTTTTGTACCTTTGAGACAGAAGAATAGACTTGATAATATCTGATATAATTATATGAATATGACACGTATAAAGTTAAAAAAGTACGACACGATATGACATAAATATATTCTCAAAATTTATCTAATACGAATTATAAATGTATCAAAATTTATATAAAGGTAAAAACTTTAGATACAATTATAACACGATAAAATATATGAATATGATATAAATATACAAATTGTCATGTTTACGTAAGAAAGAGAAATGATGTGAATTATGATATCGAAAAAGATCAAGAATTTGAGTTTGGAGGTAAAAAAGGGTAGGAAAAAAAAACAAAAAAAATTTGGGTTTCAATAGTTGTTTTTTTTTACCAATCATTTTTGTATGATTCAATTGCATAGTATAGTTAATGTCAAAACAGTTTTATATTTAAGTATAGAGTTGTTATTTGCTTTTCTTGCAATGAATATTAGGCAAATATTGGCTGTTAGGCATTTGAGATTTGTTTGGAGATAATTCAGCACCTCTAATTTACTTTTTGAATGTTGAAAAGTTAAGGTTTGATTTCCTCAGAAAATGACAACTAGCATTGGCTTTTGCAAATTTAAAACTCTTCTTTAAATTAGAGACGTTTATAGTAGCCCGACCCAATAGACTCGGTCCATATATGTCAAATTTTAAAAAAGATTTTTGTGAATTTAAATAGTACAATTTAAAAATATTATTTTATAATAAAATTAATTTTTATTTAAATTTAATTATCTAAATATTAATATAAAAATAATACTTCAATATTTTAATATAATGAATTGAAATGGACTTTCGTATCAAATCGAACCTGGACAAAAAAAATTTAAAGTTTTATGCTGCAACTCAACCTATGCAGATGTCTATTTTAAACTCCAATGATTTTTTTAATATAAATATTGCACATACCCTAGCCACTTGAAACAAATTTATACCTTAGCATTGGCAAAAGTTTATAAATAAAATGCAATCTTATAATGTGATAATTGGATTTCAAGATGTTTCTCTTGCGTCATTTTATATATTAGACTCTTAAAGGAGAGGTTTTTTTGTTTGAATCAAGAAAGGTACACTTTTGGATGATAATGTCTTGTAAGACTTATAAGTGCCTAAAGATGATCTTTGATTTAAGCATACATAGAGATAACGGTCAAATTTCGATACGTAAAGTGATGCAAGAGAGACATTTTAGAACCCAGTCGTTGCGAAAACAAAGTCAAAATCAATAGAACCTACAAAATGTATGGGACTTCAATGATGAGATAATTATTCGAGTTAGATGTAACAAAGCCAACATAGAGTGTGTCTTCCAAGACTACTAGGATCTTCACGACCTGAGAATCTTTTAAATACATAAAAAACTTTAAAAAAGTTGTATATTTTAGTGTCAGAGACTAACATAATTGGTAAGGATGACTTTTGATCATAATTGATTTGATGTGTATTGTCAGAGGATCCTCCAAATACATAAATAGAAAACTTTAAATAGTTGAACATACTCGTATAAAATATTTACATCTAAGTCCGAGTAAAATAATTGGTAAGAGGGACTTTTGCTTTTAGTAGATTTGATGTGTTTCCTGGCACGTTGGAGTCTTAAAAGTAAGAAGTTTTCAGCTTTGGCGAGCTTTGGTTCCTTGCATAACTTCCCATTAACAAATACCTCGTAAACGATCGAAATGTGGGTTCACATATGACATATACCATGCATTGCAAAGCATATAGATCTTCATCAGAATATCAGATGGGGTAATTTTGGTTCTTTGCAACCATTTTGATCGTTTTATTATTTTTATTAATTTTTTATAGATAATAATATTTGAAGTTTTATCCTCTTAATTATATATATTAACGACATATCATTAAGTCAAATGTATATTTTTATTAACTATTATTATATCTAATATTTTATTTATATTATAAAATAAAATATTTTTGAGGACTACATAAAAGGATAATAAAAAAAATCTTCTTTTCTATTTTGAATTTAATAATATTAGAGATAAATGTTGTATTTAAAACTTTTCAAAAATATTATTTCCAGAATGTATGCGTATCGTCCTTAAAAAATTTTAGAAACGATTTTTTGCCTTTTCAAAATAATTATTAATCATTTTTTGATTATTTCTGTAATTAATTGATTGAACTGATTAAATCAAAAATAAAAAATCTCATTGATTTCACTTTTGATTAATCTTTGGTTGATTTTTTCATACATGCTGATTGAAGATAAGGGAGAATTTGTTTGAATCAAAACCAAACTTACTTACGTTACTGCTTCTTTAGTAACCATTAGACTAAGAAATTGTAAGCATGGATGGCTTTTTATTCAACAAATTACTATTTGGTTTGATATACTTTTTTATTAGACTTTTTAAACCGATGAAATTATGTCCTTCTTTGCTATATTGATAAGCTTGGAAAATCCCTTTTTTTTCTTTTAGTAGTCATGTGGATCCTTTTATTCTCCTGTTACTTTGATTCGAGCATGAATATTAAAAATAATATATATTTGATATAA
>JBBYHM010000012.1:6189987-6200404 GCA_038381775.1 Adansonia rubrostipa
AAAAAGAAAAAGAAAAAAGAAAAGTAAGGAGGGGATTAGGCCATGGAATAAAGGAATTAGTTGCATACTTTGGTTTTACAAGGGTCCCATCATATATTCGTTTTTATGTCATTTTTTTTTAATTTTATGAATTATAATTATACGTAAAATATTATATTTTATATAATTTTTTTGATAAATTAAAAAATAAAATATATTTAAAATTAAAAATAAATTTATATGATAATTTTAATATTTTTTAATTATTAAATTAAAAAATTATTAAATTATATAAATTTAAATAAATTTATATATTCGTAAGTATATTATTTATTTTTATGTTATACTTCATTTAATTATCTTCTTATCGCGTTGTTGTTACTTGTAAGATGTCCCATCCCATACAAAATGCCAAGCTATGGGGGATATTTTGAAGATGATTGGCTGTTGTTTTGAATTTTGTGTTCCTGCTTCAACGAATAGGAAAAGATGGCGGCTCATTAAGGGATGGGGTTAATCTAATGACATCATTTTCATTTGTCTTTGAATGACTCCGGCCACGTATATCCATTATCCGTTTAAATTTAAAAGATTCGTTTAAGTTTTAAAATAATTTAAAAAATTATTAGACTTAAAAGATAGATTTCAATAAAAAAATTATAAATTAATTATAAATCAAGTAAGATCTTAACTTTAATATTTAAAATTTATATTTAATTCGGTTTAATTTTTAAATAATTTTATGTAAAAGTATCTTTATCTTTATATTTATATTTGAATTCATACTTACAGGATGATTATGATTTTTTTTAATTTAATAAGTATAATTAAAAATTTATTTATCTTTCTTTTAATATTTCTTATATATATCTTAAAAAGTATGTTTGATTCCATCATTTTGCTTAATTTATGTAATCCTTAATTTTTTATTTTTTAAGTAATTTTTTTGATTAATTTGATGTCCAATTAATTCTTAACATCAATTCGTTTAACTATTTTAATTTAATATAAATTATTACTAAATTAAAAATAATTAATTAATTATATATTTTTTATAAATATCATTTTAATTAATATTACTAGACATCTATTAACCTTTCCAAGGTTAAAAAAACAAAAACAAAAGCCAAAAAGTGGGTTGAAGATAAGGCTGAGGAGAAAGAAGGCATTGTTGGAGACTGTAAGATTGGTCAAATATGGGGGATTTATTAGTGGGTTAAAGTGTTGGATTCATGGCTTAGCTTTTACTCCATATGAGACAAAACAAAAGGCATCGAACATTTTATTTGTGAGAATTTTCCATTTGATTATGAAATTTTTTTTAAAAATATAAAAAGTTTATATAACCACTAAAGATTGTTTAAAAAATTAAATTTCGACAAAACTTTATATATATATATATATATATATATATATAAAACAAAAGACCATTTCTTAATTGTAAGTTTTGGCAGAGCTGGATCTAGTCTAAGATTGATAACTCACTTAGTTTGGTAACTTTAGCTTAAGTCAAGTTTGGATATGAAATAATATAAAAATAATTTTTTAATATTTATTATTTTTTTATAAATTTAAGCTTAAATTTTAAATTTTTTTTAAGTTCTGACCTAGCCCAATTTATTAGTAAGTCTAGATAGAATTAGAATTTTTTTAATTACAAATGAAGTCGTTGCCTAAAACAATAAAAAATTATTATAAATAATAATATTTAAATTTAAAATTATTATATGTTATTTTTTAAAAAATAACTACTTAAATGAATTGAGTTGAATCCCATGTATTTTGTAAAACAAAATTTATTAATGTTTATTTAATTTCATATACTTCTAGGTTACACTAAAGTTATCCGAATGAAATGAAATTGCATGCAGCTGGCCACAGATTCTTGATTGAGGAATTAGATTCCATTTTGGCTAATCATTATTTATCTTTTACCATAATTGTTTTTTTTATTTCTATTAAAATGTACATTTTAATCTCTAATTTTTTTTCATAAAATGAAATAAAGTAACAAGTGACATATCTTGCACTCAAACAATCATAATTCATTTTTATTTTATAAATAAATTAAAAAATTATCATATATTTTATTTTGTAATTTATTTTAATTTTTTATTTATTTTAGAAAGTATGTGTCTTCTGCTAACTCGCTTGTAAATTTTAAAAATTTTATTGACCAATTATCAAATATAATTTTTCTCATATATATATATATATATATATATATTGCTGGCATTTCTTTTTAAGCTTAATTAGAAAATGAATTGAACGTTTGGAATTGGACCTTCGAAAACATTATTTTAATTATTTCCAATGCTTCCTCATAGGATGAAATAAATAAATATTTCCCTCAAAGTCCACCTCTATCCACTAATTTTATAACTTTTAATTACATAATTAAGTAATCTTAAACCGTATATCTGCAAGATAATCATCTTTTTTTTTTCCTTAATGCTATGTCAGCATGACCATAATCAAAGCTTAATTAGTGATTTAAGCCTGACGTCAGTAGTTTTTCAGCCAATGTCTAAGTTTACTTCAACTAAGGCAGAGCAAAACAATGGAAAAAAAATTGAAAATCGATTCAAATTGCAGGGCTCAGTTTGGATAATAATTAAATACATTTAATTTAATTATATATTATTTTATTTAATTTTAATTTGATTTTTAAAAAATAAAAATAATATACATTCACTGTAATTTTTTAATAAAAAATCGAACCAGATTGTTATCGTCTTTAAACTCAAATTTCTTCGTATTTTTTCTTCTACAATGTGAAAACAATATCATTATTTTATAATTAATCAAGGGAAATCCAATAAATTAAAATTGAAAATGACTTAAAAAGGAAAAAAAAAAAAAGAGAGAATTAGCCAAATCAATTATTGAATTATCTGCCAACACATGTGTGATTAGACCTGTCCAAAGGTTAGATAATCCGTCTAACTCTAGCCTTGCTTTTTATGTTTCGAGAAGGCTTGGTTTGAAATAATATTTTTTATTAAAATAATATATTTTTATTTAAATTGAATTATAAAATATAAAAATATTTTTTAAATATTTTTTAATAATAATAAACAGTGATTTGGGCCTACAAGTCGGGTTAGGCCAAAAACAAACTAACCGTTATATTTTAAATTTTTTCAGATCACGGCTCATTTCTATCCAACCAGTAAACACCTTTACGGGTGATACAAAAGATATTGCTTACTTTTTTTTTTTTATGGTTGAGTTTTTGGTTTAATCATTAATTAAATTCATATATTTTATAATTATCTGATTTTTTAAAACTGACTCTAAATATTTTATAACTGCAAATGTCCAGACTTACACCCATAATTATGACTCTTTCACTTTGGACAATTGCGATACAAATGCGACTATATTATCTAAGCACATACGTATTTTCAGCCACGTAAAAGCATTGCTAAACAACACATTAAACAACAACTTTTACGTGGAAAACTCAACCAATTTATGTGGCTTTTCTATATATATATATATATATTTAAAGATATAATTATCTGATTTCTTAATGAGTTAAACTTTGTAGCATTTTGCTTCCTCCATTCAATGAGACTGAAATTTTAATGTCAGAAGAAGCAAAATCATAGCGTATTTTATGGACTAGGAAATAGTCAGCATTTATATTTTAAAAAGGAATTTTAAGTTTGAAATTAAAATAATTATTTTATATACCGATGATAAAAAAAAATTATAAACGGAATTAATCGGTTAGCATGTATTTTTTAAAATATATTTAAAAAATAAAAAATTAAATAAATAAGATATATTTTACCTTACAAACTTTATTTGTGAAATTTTTTTTTATTTAATCATTATTATATGAGATAATTATATTTGAAATTATTATGCAGTTATTTTGTTTGATTACCGAGGATTAAGGAAGGAAAACTTTAGAAGATATTTTAATAATAGAACAGTGGCTATTTATTTGTTCCTTAAAAGAATCGTTGACAATCAAACCTAGCACGACAAGGTTCTATGAATTATGAAACAAAAACAAAAAAAAAAAAAGATTTTCTTATTTTTGGTGAAGACTTCTAGGTTTACATTAATTTTTTTTTATAAAGTAGGTTGTAGTCGGGAAATCGAAGAGAAAGGTATAGATATGTTTAAAGGTTGAGTGATCCATCCAACCTAATAAATTTAGTTCATATTGGATCGATATTGTAATTTAATTTTAATGATTTGAGCTAGGTTGAATTATTGTTCATGTAATAAAAAGTATTTTTTATTTAAGTTTGATTATAAAAATATGTAAATATTAATATAAAAATAATATTTTAATATTTTTAAATAGTAATTTGGGCCTCTAGGCCTGGTCGAATCTATTAATGTAAAAATAAACTCAGTCTATCCCTATTACTTATATTTAGTATTCACAATTAATAAAAATTTATTTTTATAGTAATATTTATATGTTTTATAATTAAATTTAAATAAAAATATTTTTTAATTATTAAATATTAATTCGAATCAGATCAAGTTTACCTAAATTGATATAAGACTTGTCTAAAATTCGATTTGAATAAGTCAAATAAATAATCTGACCAATGGCCAGATCCAAACGTAGTTGATTTTCAATGGAAAGGTGCCAAATTTGGAGGAAAAGGACGTGAATAAGACAAACAAGAGTGGAATGATGAAGGGGTTTTGAAGCATATGCTAAATAATAATAATAATAATAATAATAATAATAATAATTTTTTGAAGATGTTCTATGATTATACACAATTTTTTTTTTTTTTTGGAGACTAATGTTTATCCTTCAACGATGCTTTTGCTTGGCCGAATTTGAGTTTTACTTGGAGTTTTGTTGTCATGCAAAAAGAATAAGGATTTTCATGCTTTGAATCTTATGTCATGTATGATGAAAAAAAAAAAAAAAAAACCATAAAGTACCTGAGAAATTCAAGCTTTTCTTGTCCTCGAACCTCCTTTACTTTCCATGTATGTACAAGGTAACTTGTTCAGCTCAAATTCAAATACTCACATGTCAAAATCTCAATTAATATATTCATGTATCATCCCTTGATAAAGTAGCTAATGATTATATTATTTCAATTCTTCATTTTTTTAATTTAGTATTTTATATTTTGGATCGATATATATTTGAATACACACATGAAGGATATTAATCTCTAAATATATATAAAAAAAAATTTTAAAAAGTTATGCATGCTCACTAGATTGCTCTAATTTTTTAATTTTTCTTGAATTACTCGTATCTGTATAGGATATGACCATCTAAATGCATAAAAAAATTTTAAAAAATAAATATACTCGTTTTGAATACATACTAACATCTAAAATCTATATTTAAATTCGAATAACATAATATTCTTATGCCAAACATATACCTTTCTACTTCGTTCATCTCAAAATTCAAGTGCCATAGGCCAATTGATTTTCTTTAAAGTTTGCTACTTTTCTCAGCTTTCAGATAGACATGAAAGAAAAAGTGGAGAACTTTAAGCAAAGCCAATATGAGAAAACCAAGGTGTTTGATACCGTCAAAAGAATCTCTTAGTTGTGAGAACCTTGACTTTTCATCTATACCTGTGAGGAGAAAAGAAAGAGTTAAAGAATAACTAAATGGTGGAAAAAAACAAAAATGAGCAAAACTCATGGTTGTATGCTACTTTTCAAAGTTCATCCTTAGCTTATCATTGGGTCTAGCGTAGCTTTAACCTATATTAGTAGAATTCGGTTCAATATTAAATATGAGTTTATGTTAAACACAGATATATTTAATATTTTTTTATGTATAACTTATACTAATTTTTAAATTATATCAGACATGGATCTTAGAAACGATATTTTTAAAAAAGTAAAGAGTCGAAATAGCATAAACTTCAATTCATATCCTAGATGAACATGCAATTAGGAATTAAATCAAGTTATTATCGATATTCGACTGAAAATAAGATAATCATTCACTATATTGGTCTATATCTAACACTTTTATCTAATACTTATCTAAACGTAGATATAAAAATATGATCTTTCAAAGACTTTTTAAATATATAAAAATTTTTAAAAATTAAATAAATTTATACTGTTATATATATTTATATTTAATACTCATAATTAATCTGAGTAACTTAGTTCGTACAAACATAAAAGTTAGACTAGTCAAAGGCAATGGATGGGATGCGAGAATACGCATCAGCTAGCTAAGTTCCAAGTGTGAAAAAGTCGCGAAAATGACCCCTTTGTAGTTTTCAAACTTGCAGTCCATCTAATCCTATAGGTTGGTGGTTATCTCCTGTCAGATGGAAACACACTAGATTTTCCCCAGAGGCACCGCCACCAGATAATGAGTTAAAGCCTAACTTGGGAACTAAATCTAAAGACCCGAAGTACTAGACCATCATCTCGGCCTAGGTGACGTTTTGATTTTTGATTTTTTATATATTTTTGTTCAATATAGATCTGAATATAGGTAACGAATATAACCTTTTAAATAGATAAAAATTTTAAAAAATTATACATATCATTACCATACATATATATATATATCTGTCACTCACGTACAAATTTAAGTAACATAGGTCATAAGTGTTTTAAAAAGATGCTTTAAGTTTTCAATATGTTAAATGTTAAAAAGATTATAATGTAAAGTCTCCATGGAATGCAGCTTCATCGAAGAATATGATTGCTTTGATTTTTTATTTTTTAGAAGTATTTATATCTAACATTTGTATTAGATACATTTTTGAACATCGATATGAAGATATGATCTTTAAAAACCTTCTAAATACATAAAAAAACTCAAAAAATAAAAATACTCATATTGAATGTATATTCATATCTAATTACCATACTCAAATCTGAGTAACATAGCATTTATGTTCACATTCACTAGTTAAATTTATGTGATATTGGAATTTAGAAGACACAAAAAAAGGGGGGAAAATGGTTACTTTGAAGTGAAAGAATGTAGGGACAACTAGATAACCCTGCCATTTAATGAGCATTTAATTTCACTACCAAGCTCAACAGCAATACAAGCTAAAAGCAACCGAGTAATTAAATAATCTTCGATGTCAACAGGCTGCTTTGAGATCTTGATTTCAGATCAAACCTCAACATCCCATACTTTTAATCAATCAATTGTCAACAAGAATTCTAGGAAAATTCTCCTAATAGCAGAAAAGGGTTTGCTGAGCTCAGACTAGAGCAAAACATATATACGACGTATTAAAAGAAGTATTACAGCTTTGACTATGCCTAGCTCGATAGAAGACCTTTCAAACTAGGGATTTGTAAATGGCTAGGAGGTCAGTGCCTATTAATAGTATAAGAATATGTTTATAGTCAATAAACAACACATCTATAAAACGCAAGTGGCTTAATTAAGAATTTGGAGATCCTGAGGAGCAGACACAAGTTTACTATGTTGCTTTGACTTTTCATTTTTTTCAAAATATTCGTGTTCAACACTTACGTTTGATACATATCCAGACTTAGTGTGAGGATATAACCCTCTAAGAATCCTCCAAATACATGAATGGTAAGTCAAACTAGCGCCAAGAATGTCTTACAGAAAGTCGTACTACTAGCAGTATGATCAGCATGATAGTGATGAGCTCACAACAAAGGAACTGTAAACAACCCAGAAACTTGTTAATCACCCAGTTAGTGTACATGTATGTAGAAATGCCATTCACGAGGTAACACCCAATTAATTTGAAATCAATGCATGTTTAGAGTCAGTTATTCATGGATTCAAAAAAAATATTCTCAACCACAATATTAGACAGTGTGATCAAATTTTTGCAAGGCAACGAAGCATCTGGTATTGTTGTTTGCCGATGGAGAATCTCATGCCCCGGATAGGATCGAAAGGAATCTGAGTGTTGAAGCCTAGAGTTCCATACACAAAGCATATATTGTGGAGTTTTATGGTATCATGTGAACCTAGTGCTCCCAGAAAGAAAAACCTCTTTCTCTGACAACTCTTCTGGTTTCAGGTTGCTTGACAAAATCTTTCTCCGTATCAAATTTTTTCGATTCAACCCCAATATGGTTGTCCGACTTATCTAGCAAATGATTATTCTTCAGATCAGCCATTTGTCGTTCTGCAAACTGCTTACCGGAAACCCAGTCCTGAAGCATCTCATCTATCTTTGGTTCTGGCAGTAACTGCTTTTCCTTCATCTCCATATAATATTTGTACGCTTCATCCAGCTTTCCATTTAAAAATAACCCATGAATCAACACAATATACGAGCTACGGTCAGGACCAACCCCCTTTTCGATCATCTCATTCCACAACTTGAAGACATTATCGAACTGGCGCCATTGACTAAACTTTCTTATCAGCATGATATAGGTATCAATGGTTGGTTGACAGCCCATCTTTCTCATTTTCTTCAACAGCTCAAACACTTCTTCCCCATTTCCCAGAATCCGAAGGAAAGCATGGTAGGTCCGAATCGTAGGTGAGAGGTCCTTTTGCAACATCTCATCGAAGACTTGTCTAGCTTCATCTATCTTCCGCGCTTTGCATAGAGGCTTGATCAGCGAATTATAAGTAACAACATTTGGAGCAATGCCATTCTCTTCCATAGTTTTGAGAAGATTGATAGCCTCTTTTACATGCCTCGCCTTTGCAAGAGCATGGATTATGGCATTGTAAACCTTCCGATCCGGTTCAATCCCCATGAATTTCATCTGGCTGAAAAGCTTAAGCACCTTGTTAAGATTACAGGCTTTCGAGTAGCAGGACATGACACTTGCATATGACACAACATCATGTCGAACACCTCTCTTGCTCATTTCCCTCCAAACCCTCTCAGCCTCACGCGGACTACCAATCACATTACACCAGCCATTCAGTATAATATTAAAACTCTTGGTATTAAACGGGAAGACATCCTTGTTACAAAACATCAGATGCTCAGCGTCCTGCACATTTTTGTATCGACAAAGGGCAGATAACAGACTTTGGAACTCCTCGATTCCCACATCGAATTTAAACTTTTTATACGCATAGAACGTATTTATGGCCCTCCCCACATCATGCAAAGCACAGTAACGCCTTATCATGATCAAAAGAGTCTGTGGTGTCACGAGACAAGGGCCTGCTCGCCCTCCTCTCATTTCATCAATCAACGACCATGCAGTATCGAACTTCCTCATCTTTGCTAGAATAGAAATCATTGAATGATATTCGCGCAATGAATGAGCATAATCTGGCTGTTTCCCCGCCCACAAAAAGAACGTAAACGCCACTTCCCAATCATGTCGAACCCGAGAAAGCACCTCCACAACCAACTCAGAGGAAACCCTTACAGCACATTGCTCAAGCTTATTCTTCATTTCAACATAATTACTACCTGTTTCACGGATTATGTCCATAATTGCCTTCACATCCTGAATAATACCATCATTGCTTAAGCCCAATCCATTTACACTATTGCCATCAAAATCATAACTATCTTCGCCATCATCTTTATCATTATCACTATTTTCATCAAAATTTTCAACCTTCGATTCACTTGGGAGATCACTATTTGAAGCACCAAAAGAAGATAACTGAAATGGGAAGCCAAAATTCAAGGGGTTGATGATAGCTACTGTTCTTGTAGTTGTTCCAACTGTTTCAAAGATGGGATTTTGACACTGGGTTGGTTTAAAATGTACTGATTTCAAATGGGCACTTGCAAAAACTGCAACAGAATAAAGCTTTGATCTTGTAAACCTGATTCCCCACATTTGCAGATTGTATAGCAAGTGTTTGAGAAAATGACTGAATAAGGAGAAAACTGCTGAGCAAAGAAACGATAAGAGGAGAACAATATATTTCTACTTACTGTCCCAACAATTTAGCTCTGAATGTGAAATAAAATTCTGTTGCTTTGAAATCAAGCTCATTTTTTTTTTCCCTAGGCCCGCCGCTTGCTTCTTTCTGTGCATTACATGTTCTCATACGAGGACTCAAAACGTAGATAATTTTCACATCTCCCGAGCAGCCCGTGCCTCTTATTTCCGAGCACGTGGATTAAAACATCAATGAATTTTTTTTTTTTGTAAAATATAATTATTTATCCAAATTTAATCCGTGAATATATTTTATTATTTAAAAATATTTTTTATATTAATATATATTTATAATTAATTTTAAATAAAAATATTTTTATTAATTCTCAAGCTAAATTTTAAACAAATCTATTTAGTACATTTAATTATTTATATTCAAATTTTTTTTCAAGCAAAAGCCTTAGATAAACTATAAAAGAAAACCTAATTCTTATAAAATATTTTTTTATATAAAGAAGCGGTTTTTTTTTTATATCGAAGAAAGCCTAAGTTTTAAGATAAAAAAATAATAAATATTAAAATTTAAATTTTAAATTTACTAATAATCATGCTATAAAAATAATTATATAAATTAATTAAATTAAAA
>JBBYHM010000012.1:6215444-6230757 GCA_038381775.1 Adansonia rubrostipa
AATTTGAACAAAACCTAATCTGTGTCCAATTATAAATATTATATTTATATTTATATTAATTATAATTTTTATATTTAAAAAAATAAATACGATATTAATATTATACTTAATTTTTATCTTAAACAAATCTAATAAGAATCGAAAAGTATCTCTTTCAGGTTTTCTTCTATGAGAATCCTTAGCAAGGAAAAGATATCAAAAGTGGGGTTTTTGGAACACTGAAAATTTATTTTGTTATTAGCAGTTTAAGATTTGTTGATGAAAAACGAAGCAAAAGGCTTGTTTTGTTTACATAAACATAAATCTAATTGTTTCGATGCTACTCTATTTGATGAATCCAATTATCATTTCATTTTTAATATAAAAGTGATTTTATGGTGAATTTTTAACTTTTATGAATAAAAAGAAACACAATATTTATGGTGAAATTGTTTAACCGACAATTCTCCAAGATTTTTAGCATGGAAGGATAGCAACAAATTAGACATATATATATATATATATATATATATTTGAATTCAAATAACTGTTTTACACTTCAAATGTGATTATTTTTTGCGTCAAATTCGCACATAATAATTCAAATTAGATAACATTATCCTCTAAACATACAAATCCGATAAAAATTTAAATTCGGTAAATAATTAAACTTAAAAACCAAGATTCAATTTTTTTCAAATTGTATAAATTTTTGTGTTTTACAATAAATGAATAATGAATTCGCATATCCAAATTCATTATTCACAAAAATAATGCGAATTTGGATAATAAATTCAGATATCCTAATCCATTATACACAAAAGTAACATAAATCTGGACAGAGTAAGCAGATATCCACAGCCATTATTCAAAAAAGTAATACTGATTCGAATAATAAATTTTCAAAGATTTACATCCGCATCCACATCCGCTCCACATTCGCTGTAGATAATAATTATACTATCAGAATCTGCAATATTAAAATCCAAAAAAAGGAGTCCGATAATTGAGAAAAATTGGATCCACGCTATCTATTGCCATGCCTATGCAAAACTGGAAAATTTTGCATTAGCTCAGCCCTACTTTCTGCCATCCTGTTTTCCAAGCCCGAGTATACGTTCAACAAAAGTATGTTCAAGTCTTTTAAAAACCTTTATAATGGATATATCTAACACGAGTATTTCGAGAACTAACATAGGATAAGATTTCCACAAACTTTTGCAGGCAACCAAACAAGAGAATGAAGAAAAAGGTCTTACACAACAAGAGTGTATCATTCATATTAGCCATAAAAATATGGTCCACAGAAATTGATAGTGTAATACTAGCAAAATAGGAAAGAGAAAGAACATGCTTATTACATGAACATTCAGCTTATGAACTGTTATTGATGGCGGCCATGCGAGCCCTTACTACACCACCTTACGCTTTCTTTGCTTTCTTCACCTTCACCAGTGTTGGGGGGAAGAAAAGCCGGAACACCCACGCTGCCAATATAGCTCCGATGAATGGACAAATCCAATAAACATAAAATTGATCCCATGTGTTGTGCCAATTGTTTAAATATGCCCAACCAAATGCCTGCAACATGATTTCACCATTACTACCAGTGCAAATTATTTAGGCTTTTAAATGATGTCTTCACCAGTCAAAAATGGTTATTTTCGATCAAATTTACAGAATCAATGAAAAGTCAGGAAATGCATATATATATATATATATATATAAAATTAGAGAATAAATTTATTGAATAGGAAGTGTAATTAGGACTCAAGGAAAAGATGCAATAAGAAAGAAAAAGGTGCAAAGACAGCAAAGAGGATTAAAGCAATACAAAATAGAATATAAGCTATTTGCTTATATGTAAATCGACCAGCACATGCAGTTGAATCGAATAGACTGGCATGCACTAATCATTACGCTTGAAAAAAGCATATTGACAACGGCGATTGCTTGTATTGAAAACCAAATAACAATGTTAAAAGGACTTTAAATCACTATGATCGAGAAAATAGCAGAAACTTAAGTCCACATATAAAACAGGGCAAGAAATCGTCTCTGATCCTTCATTAATTATCAAGAAGATCACCTATGGTGCATAAAACGAACAGAGACTAGCTTTCCGAGATTGAATCACAAAAACATGTTCGGAAGAGGGAACGTGATATGCAGATCTAGGAAAAAAGCAATACATCTAGCTTTTGGTCTGACATTTAACAATAATATTTTTAAAAAGAAACTGAAATGGTCTTCCTTCTTCAGTCGAAAACTCATTGAATTTAGAATCTAAACTTATAAATTGTGCAAGAACTGGTTAATGTGATAATTAAGCAATTTCTACACTGATAGATGAATTCTCCATTTTTTTTTTTTCAAGTTGCATTGAAGAAATAATATATTAAATGTGATTTTTTCGGTAACGCAGTCTCCTGTACATATATGGCAAACATTAAGATTCAAAACAAAATATAAAGATACCTATATGAACTTACTAATCAACCTAATTTATTAAATCTAGCTTATGTAATCATCAGAGTATCACCAATATCTTAGATGTTTCAAAACTGCAGATGGCTGTCCTCCAGTCAATTATTACCTAATTAATATGACAGTCAACAACAAATGAATTTTATTTATTTATTTATTTATTTTTTGAATACTGACGATACAAACATTGGGAATAATACATGATGGTCCAATACAAAGAAATATTACAAAAGCATAACAACAAGTGGGAGAAACATATTCCAAGGAATTCCAACCAGTGAAGCAGTAACAAGCAAGCCAGACATATCCCTAATTGAGAAGTCACAGAACTGCATGTACTTCCAGTTGCTTCAAAAAGGAATAAGCTCGAGCAGCAATTTATAGTAGTAAAGGAAACAATGACAAATAAGTACAAAAAACTTAGCATTATCAACACCCTATGTAGGTTAGAAACAATTTAAAGCAGAAAAATTGATGGAAATGGAAATGCAACTTACATTGGCAGGATTCATGGAAGGTCCAGTGTAAGCAGTACCAGACATGACTAGTGCTACAGTCGCAATGGCGAGCAACCATGTCTTGAATATTGCACTTTTCGGACCTCTAAGAATGATTAAAAGAACAGCAAAGGTAATTACAAAAGTCAAGACCCCCTCAGCAATGGCTCCCGTGTGTGTATCTACTTTCAAAGATGGTCCTTCTATCATGTGCTTGTACTGTTCCGGAATCACCTCCGTGATCGCCAGGGCACCGCCCACAGCACCAGCAGCCTGCCACCAGTGAAATATTCTATTTTCACTAATGTATCTTAAAATTTTAGCTAATCATTTAATATTGTTTTTCAACAGCTAAAGTTGACGTTAAGCTCGCCATCTCAGGAAAAGGTGTTAAATGATTATTCTTCTCTATACAACATTCTGTTCACTACCCACATTTCTTTTTATAAAGAGGAAGATACCTTTATGAAAAAAGGAAATAAACTCAGATTACAGCTTAGTAGAGCTGCAAAGTTTAAAAGGAAAGAAAAAAAAAAAAAGGCAAATCAAGACCAAAAGGAAAATGAAAAATAATGCCTAAACCATGTGATCAAAAAGCACACAGCCACATACTGACACACACCAAAAAGACTGACAACAAAGTAATAAAAAAGATGAATATTTGGAGGAAAACAATGAGAAGAGGTAACTAAAGCCTAGAAAAAGGAGAGAGAGTAAACTATTTTCACTCCTTGAACTAGAAATGGCATATTGTTATGTTGGATTTACGGATGAATTTACAAATTTTTATAATTAAGATTCTATCATTTGAACTAGTAAATTACAGTCGTGTCAGATAAGGCGAATTTTTTTTTTTTAACAAAAGCATATGCAAAATTAATAATTTCAAAGGAATTTAATTCTGAGCCGCAGAAAGAATTAGTCAATTACTACCTATCAAACTGTTAAAAAATATCACTAACCCACAAAAAAATCGTATGATTTGATCCAAAAAGATAAAGAAAAAGCAGAATCCAGATCAAATCAAATAGATTTCCATTAAAAAAAACTAAAAATCAATACAGAAAAAACACAAAAGGATAACAATTTTATATTTAATTGAGCTAGGAACGGGAGAGCCATGGAGATGAGATAACAAAAAAGGCAGAATCCAGATAAAATCAAATAGAATTTCATCAAAAACCCAAACAGGAAAACCCAAAAAGATAAAAATATATATATATATTATATTTACCTGAGCTGGGAACCGGAGGCCCATGGAGATAAGACTATCGTCACCGACCCCGGCGGCATAGAAGGAAGCGGTTGCAGTAGGATTGAAGCTAGCCCCACCAAGAAATCCACCAATAATATTAAAGATGAAAACGAAAACGAAAATGATGACGGTGACGATAACAATAGGAGCCCAAGCTACGGTTTCGACACCAATGGCGGTGGCTATCAAAGAAGTAAATAAACCAAACATTGATGAAAAGAAAACCCACATGAAAGTAATCAACATGTCCCCAATCGCAATCTTTATTGCACCCATGGCTATGGTTTTTTCGCTAGCCTTGATGGGTTCTTTTTTTTTTTCCCTACTAACAAGCAAATGGAAGAGGGGATTTCGGAGCAGGGATTTGCTTTGTCAAATGTTTTTAGTCTCTTAGAGAGGGGAGGGGACAAGAGAAGCACAGCTGAGACGGGATCTTGATTTTGCAGTTTTTTTTTTTTTTTTTTTCTGCTTTCTCTATTTTTTATTTAAAAAAAAAGAAAAAAAAAAAGAAGAGGCAGCTTTAAGTATTTGTCTTTATCCTAATTAAATAATAAAAGCTTTCAATAGTTTTATTAAAATGCTAATTCAATCATTTATTTTTTAATAATAATTTAATTAAAATTATGAAGAGTTTATTTAACACTAAAATGAAAAGAGTTTCTAAAATAAAATTTTCAGTAATTTATTTACCTTTATTTATATTCAAGAAAATCAATTTAATACTTTAATTTTGGATAATCATCTTAATCTTTATTAACTATCCACTTTTAACATCTCGATTAAGTTTGTAAATTAATATAAAATTTTTTTTTTTTTCATTTTCATATGAATTTTATACTATTTATGTTTTATTAATCTAATTGTTGAATTTAAATATCTATTCAGGAAACACATGCATCCCAAATTTAAAAATAAATAAATAAAATTAAACTATTTATTTGATGATAATAAAATTTTTATAATTATTAAAAAATATTTTTTTAATTGAAATAATATAAATATTTAATTAAATTGAAATTTCATGACGAATACTAATAGATTTATAAAAATGCTAAGTTCATCTCTAAGATAGATATATATATATATATATATGCAAATCATAGAGTAATGGACTGTGTTTTGACAATAATTAATTAATTTTTTTATAAAATGAAAAAAATTATATTATTCATAGTCCATTTACCTTTTTTTTATTAATTCTATCATGATTAACGAGATCACGTATATTTTTGTAATTTATATTATTCAATTAAAAAGTAAAACATGTAACAGATCTCAATGTATTTATAAAATAAAAAATTCTATGATAAATATATAAAAAAATTAAGAGCATATATTCTCTTGATTTCCTTCCAATACTTTTTATTAATGACTATATTATTTTTCCTTCACTTTAAAATTCATTTTGCTTAGAGTAATAATCTCGAGAATAATATTTGTCCCAAATCCCAACAGCATTAAAAATGTAGGAATTATATATATTTTAAAAAAATGTAACAAGTAATTTTATTAAATTATTTTAAAATAAAATTGTTTAAAATATTTAATAAAGGAAGAGTGAATAAAACAAAACAACAAATAAAAAATTAACTTTTTTTATTAAAATTTTCCATTATTTTCTTTTATTTTTAAAATTTTTTGAAGTGGATAAAATTTTAGATCATAATTTTTCAAAAAAAAAAAATTTTAAAAGCAATAAAAGAAAAAATAAAAAGTATGAAAAATATTATCATTTTTCTTCTCTTTTATTTCTCTCCTTTAATTTTAATCAAATTTTTATCATTAAAACTTTTTAAATAATGGTATTTAATTTATCTTAAATAAAAACAATAAATTCATGACATGTTTAAAATATTTAAAATTTACTTGAATTTAAAATATATTATAATTAAATTAATTTTATAATAATTAAAGATAAATTTAAAGTTATTAAATTATAATTATTTTGTAATTAAAAAATAATAAAATAATAAAAGCTTACAATCAATTTCAAACGGCTATGATTAAAAAATTAAAAAAAAAAAAAAAAGAATCAAATCAAACGGCTATCTCAGATTTCTTTCCATCTTTCACCTTCCATTTGTTTCCAATTTTTATCTTCGAAGTCCCATGACTCAATTTTTTTTTTTTTTTCATTTTTGTGTTTCTCTCAGTCTGCTAATGCTAACAGCAAAGCAGCTGCAAAAAGGCCTGAATGAAAGGTATGGAAAAGACCCATTTCATCAATTCATTTCAAAAGAGAAGCTGATCCTTTATTTTTTGAGTTCATTTTGAGAAAACCCATTTAATCCAGATGGAAACTTTCATTGTTTTTCTGTTGAATCAGAATTAATTTGAAGTGTATATGATAGAGCTAAAACTGCAAATGAAATTTAATTATTTCCCCTATATTTGGGTTCATTTTCATGAATGCAATGACTATTTCATGTGTTTTTAGCTGATTGTTGGAGAATTTTTTCTCCTTTGATTTTTTTCCTCAGTTTCAGGGAGTAAAGATGAATGATCTGATTACCAAACCAACAATGACATTGTCAGTGTGCAAAAGAAGGCCATAACTACCGAGGCACAGCCCGAGGGAATGGATCGTGCCCATGCGGCTAGTAAGCTCCTCTCAGATTACAAGGGAGACACCCTAGCTTACAGGACTAGAATAGCCTGTCAGTTAACCAATGGCTTGCGCAATCAGTTAAGTGAGCTCATTATGGATAGACGATGACTGAGTATAAGGAAACTGTGGGGAGAAGTTATTTTACTGCGACCGGAGAGAACCCTAATGAAGAGATCATTAAGAAGAGAATATCTGATGGCGACGGGGGCGAGGAGTTGTTAACAGGCGCGATACAAGAGCATGGGTGAGGGAAGGTATTGTAGACAATGATTGAGATTCAGGACAGGCATGTTGCAGCTAGAGAGATCGAGAAGAGTTTGCTGGAGCTGCACCAGGTGTTTCCGGATATGGAAGTGATGGTGGAGGCACAAGGGGAACAAATGGATGATATTGAGCATTATGCGATGAATGCAAAATGGAAATAATGGTGGAGGCACAAGGGGAAGAAATGGATGATATTGAGCATTATGCGATGAATGCAAGCCATCATGTGAAGGATGGTAATTCCAAAGAGCTCAAAACTGCAAAGCGCTGGCAGAGGAACAGCCGGAAGTGAATGTGCATTGGGATCATTCTTCTGTTGCTGATCATTCCAATTGCTACATCATTAAAAATTTTAAAAATAAATGTAAAAATTTTTAATTTAATTAAGCAACGTCATTGGATTCATTGATGATATATAAATTTATGTTGTATCGATACATCAAATATAAATCATTTTATTTTTTTTGCAAGTCATGCTTTTTCTAATTAGTACTTCCTTCAATTTATCAAAATTTCACTACTAAAAAGGGTACTATGTTTAAAAAAAAAAATGTGATTTGACCTCCCAAAACTTTACAAACCTTGATGACTATCGTTTTCCTGGTGACTATCGTTTAAAAACCAGGATCTTGCATGGTAGCTGGATTCTTACAGCTAACTTCACAAACCTTGAAATCGTCACCAATAGCCATTTTACCAGTAGTTCAGTATATCTACCTTTGATGTTCTTAACATATACTTAAATACCACGAAAACTGTGGTTTAAGAAGCGATAACAAAATTTTCCTTGATATTAACTCGCATATAAAGATTTTTATATATGAAAAGCGGTTAATCCAGTTATAGAAACTTAAATCACATCGCGGCTTCCATTGATCAAGAAAAAATAGTAATTGTTTATAATTATGAATTAACTAGTGATCGTAGTGTTACAATTGTTATCTTACAATTTGATCTTTATGTGTCACTGATTTATTATCTATATTTATTATGATTGATTACAATTATAATTAATTACAATAATATTCATGATAATAACAATTGAGATAAATATAATATGATCGAAAACGTGTTAAGGGAGACATTTTAAAGTTGTATTATATCATCGGCTTCTTTTTTAAATCCAAGTAAAAAGGTTCCCTAATCAAACAGTATTTTACAATATTTTGACAATTTTGTAGTAAGTTTCTCCCACGTTAATGATCGAACCTGATTTTTCAAAGATTGGTGCAAAAGGTTAGCATTTG
Source organism: Adansonia rubrostipa (assembly GCA_038381775.1). Lineage (NCBI taxonomy): Eukaryota > Viridiplantae > Streptophyta > Magnoliopsida > Malvales > Malvaceae > Adansonia > Adansonia rubrostipa. Next base: position 6,223,782 of record JBBYHM010000012.1, read on the forward strand.
AAAATTCAATTATTGTTCAAGGGATCACACACTGTAATAAAGCTTACTTATCCGATGTCGACTAATATTCGGACATGAGTTTATTAATTTAAATATAAAATTTTAAGAATTTTCGGGTAAAAGAAAATTGTAGGCCAGCCTATAAACCTGATTTTATTTTATTTTTTAGTACACACATTTGGACATGGTTCAATATATAAGATCAAGACTTATAATGGATGAAAGGTTCCACAGCTGGAACATAGTAGCAGAAAGTGAAGACACTCTTGGTTGATGAAATCCAGTAGAAAATCATTGGAAATAAGCCTAAGATATTCCAAACAGCTCTTTCACAAGGCAGTGATGCTATATATATATATATATATATATATAGTTAACATCATTGATTTTCATATTAATATCATCTAGTTTATTTTTACACCAGAATAGTTTCATCTGGTTTTTTTCCTTCTAATTTGTCTTCAAGGCAAAATCTGATGCAAATCCAACTTTATCCCCAAAGCTGATATGTCAAACTAATATCATTTCCAAGGATACTGACGTGGGTGTTTCCGATGAATTTATTCCCTTCTTCGATCTCTGTATGTAATGGAAAACAAGAACATTTTATCCTCTACATATTCAAGATAGATTTATGTATGAAATTAAAAGAAAAAAAAAGAAAAAAAAGAAAGAAAAAGGGTTTGAATTTAAATGGTGAAAGTAACCGAACCATGTTAGCCAAAGTGCTTTTCCAAGCCAATCCCACCTTAGCAAAGGCAATATCAATGGTAGGCCGGCCTGTGCTTGATTTAGCAACACAAAGGAGTGCGATTCGAAAAATGGATTCGAACTCCGCATAGTTGACATTACCCTTTAGCCTTGGATCTTCAAAATCTTTTAATGGACGTTTACGAATGCTCACATCTTTTGCCTGCACAGAATTGAAAATTGATTAGCAACTAGTTTTCTTTTCTTTTTCTTTTTTTTTCTTTTGGTCAACTGTGAAGAACAACAAAGGGCACAATGGCTGATGAGCTGATCACTGGCATCAAGCTCCATTTCAAAGACTTTTTGTCCTGACAGAATCTGCAAAGCAACAATGCCAAAGCTGTAAATGTCACTGTAACAGGTTAGCTTGGCATTGGTCATGTATTCCGGATCCATGTAGCCTATGGTTCCTCTAACATCTGTAAACACTTGGCTCTCTTCCATTCCCAGCATTTTTGCCAGCCCGAAATCTGACAGCTTCGGCTCAAATACTCAGTTAAGAGAATATTTGTAAGCCGCAAAGCAAAGATGTACGCAAGCATTGAAGATTAAACAAGAATGGAGTTAAAGTAGGAAAATTTTCTTTTATAGCACCGTCTATTTGGTCTTTCATAGTTTCATGAATGGTCCAGGAGTCACTGTATATACCTCCATATCTCTGCGAACAATGCATCCATCCATATAATGGTGGAGATATCTCAATGCAAATGCACAGTCTCTTAACTCGTTTTTCCCATGTCAAGACACAGTCTTCATCTGAACAAGGATAAAAAAACAAACAGTTTTTTTAAGACGAAGAGAGAAGAAGGTAAGAGGACCTTAAAATGGCTGGACAGCGCAACCTTTTCTCTAGCATGATGAGGCTCACCATGAGTCAGAAGCGCAATGCTAGCCATCTAAGACATAGAAATAGCACTCTCCAATAGCCAAATTAAGGCAATTAACCGCTAATAATTCTGCTTTTGAGAAGTAAATTTACTTCAATGATTATAACTAAAAGTGCGCAAAAATAACAATATCAGGCAAAGATTTACTTAGGAGATGTTGAGCGAGATTCCCAGCGGGACAATGTTCCAACATCAGATATTGCTCGTCACCTACGATGCAGCAACCAACCATGGAAACAAAGTTGGGATGTCGAATCCTGGAGAGACCTGCAATTTCCCTTTTGAAAGAATCAGGGGGAGTTGATTCGGTTTATCTGCTTGATCTAATTTTACTTTCAAGTTGTTTCTTAAGCTTGTTCTCCTTCATCCTCATCCTCACGTATTTTACCAGACAAAGTATCGGCATTATTATCAGGACCACGAAAATAACTGCAAGTATTATTTTAGCCCGGGCATCTGACACACCATGTCTGTGAGTATTAGAGGTTTTAAAGACTAAAGAAAGAGAGTAAAACAGTTAAAATGTGGTCTCTAAAGGTGTATCACAACTGTTAGATGTTCAAACCTTCGAAAGAGATCAGATAATGGGATTCATGGTTAATTGAACTTACATTTCAGTTTGATGGAGTCAGGATCTGTTTGGAAAAAGCAGAATTCAGAGTCAGGTGAAGAACAAGTAAAAGATATGTAATATACTACTTGACTTGATCTGATTCTTACCTAAATCGTCTAAAGAAAGTATACAGCTGAGCAAATCGATAACCAAAGAATGATTATCAACTTTTGCAGCAGCAACTGATATAACAAAAGCTCACCCACATATTAATCTTTCAGTACGATTTTTTTTTTCACTTTCCAATAGTTCCAATTTGTTCTCCACCGCATTTCCCATTGCTTCGGTGCATTTTTTGCACCAATCATTGAATGAAGAAGCGAGATTCGAGCAAGCCTTCACTGCTTCCGAGTACGAGGGCTCGCTCTGAATCTTCGTCAGGGATAGACTCGAGCATTGGCTATTGAAGTGGCAAAAGTCGTCGCATCCGCAAGAATGTAAGGACACCGATCTTTTCCGGAGAAAAGGGCCATCGCATTTCTCCATGCATCTTGTTTGACGAGATGTCGCCATTTGTTCCATGTGCTTGCACCGCAAGGGCCTCGGAGAAAGCAGCGAGGGCGTTTCGACAGCGGAGAGTTGAAGTGATTTTGCCCCGGCGCTTGATCTTCTTGCTGTCGCCAATGCAGTCGCCGCTTGATTGGTAAGGGTACGAAGTAAAGTTTAACATGCACACTGCAGCCATTGGAACTTGCCCAGGGCCGAGTTTCGTGTCAGGGAAAAAATGGAAAAACCAAACTACATAAAATGTTATTAAATCTTTTGTAAGAATGTTAATGGATGCATTGCATGTTCCAAGAACATTTAAAGTTATGCATTTAGAGATAACTTCGCACAAATCTGGGTTCTAATAATGCAATTCTTTTACTTGTAATGCATATTTGAATATAATTACGGAGATATAATCTTTTAAATACGCGTAAAAAATTTAAAAAAAAATTAAATATATTCGTATTAAATATGTACCTATATACGAACTTCACGTCTGAATCCAAATAACACAACATAGCCAAGAATGTAAGGTTTTATCATAAAAGATAATAATCTGAAAGAAGAATGAAGAATAGCCTGATGGATCATCTGGGGAAGTAGAACCGAAGGAGAAGCCATAGATGAAGAAGCTGATAATGTAAAAGAATGGTAGTCTCAACCATGAATACGAGGAACTTTCCATCTTGTTTTTTCCTGCTATTACTCCATGAAGAAAAGACCAATATTTGCAAATGTAATAGTGGAAAAACTGAAGTTACTTTCACGAGGAGAAAAAATCCAACCAAAATTATATTTATAGACCATTGTTTTCTTTGTGACTATCGTTGAAAGAAAAAAAAAAAAAAACAGGATTAAAATTCTCGTCGGTTTTTGCTTGTTTCTTACAGCCAAGCAGCTTAACATCCTTTAAAACGTTGAAATTGACAAAGGTTTTTCATGAACCTACCAGGTTTTTAGAACATGATTAGTTATCGTGCTAAAAAAAATACAGGGAATTTTTATCGTTTAAGGATGAGTCAAATCCTTTCTGGACAAGTCTCTTTAGGATTAACGCTACAACCTTGAAAACGTCGAAGCATGTCAAGAGCGTGGCTCCCATGGATTTGAAAGCTTTTCATGGCTAGATTAATTTTTACGAAAAGTTCTCATTTTCAAACTTATCGACCATGGATCAAATCGTCGTCTTGTACATTTCGATTTTGGAATATCAACATAAAAATAAAAAATTATAAACTACTAAAGAAAATGGTTACTCTTATTTTTTAGCATGAGTGAGAAATAGAAAATTAAGTAATTTAATTTTTTTGTACTTTTTTATCATAAATTTAAGGATTTATTTTTTATAATAATATTATGTAAATTTATATATAATCAATGAATTAGATAATATCACTTAATTAAAAATAAAATTATCTGTATTTATTTTTAAAGATATTTTATTATAATTGTTTCGCTAATAAGAGCATTATATATGAACTCAAATCGTGAAAATCTATTTTGAGCTATTGAAATATCTAAAAAAATTTAACATTGATGACAAGAGAATTAATTTCATAATAAATAAACTATTATAGAATAATAAGGGTTTAGCTTAGTTGATTCATACAGTTATACTTAAGAGTTGTCATTTAAGTAGATTTGGGGTCCGAATCTCAATATTTGCAACTATATATGTTCAAAAGCGAGGCACCCATTTGGTCGAGCCTAACCTTGAGCTTGCATTTGATTGTTTTGGACCGGCTTAAAATAGTATTTTAAATTAAAATAATATTTTTTATTTAAATTTAATTAAAAATACATAAATATTTATATAAAAATAAATTTTTTAATAAATTAAATAATAATTTAAATTTAAATAAATAATTTAGATTAAATTTAAACTTAAATTTAAAATTTAAAATTTTTTATGAGCCACAACCTAACCCGTGGATATCTTTGCTTGGAATTCTTTTCTCTATTCTCTAAGTTATAGCCTATTTTATACCAATAATAATAAATGCAAAATTTGGGTTCAAATTAGACTTGGATTGGGCAAGGTTGTGCCAAGACCTGAAAATTTTTCTTCCGTTACCCAATTTAGTCCTAATCAACCCAAAAGCATATTTGATATTTTAAAAATATTAAAAAATTTTATTTTTATAATTAAATTTAAATAATTTTTTTATTAAATAAACAGTATTTCAAATTATACGAATTAAATTAAACTAATTTCTGTCCAAACCGTCTGTTTAAAATATATCAAACAATTGGATTTTGTCTGATGGAAGCCTCCAGCTTTTCGCTTTCACATTTGTAAATGTTGTGTTGACGTCTTTTTGGGATGATGGGCCTGACTTGGCCGTCCGAGGGCCTGCTGTGATCCTAAGGACTTTGGAAGGAGAAACGAAAGGTCTGGCGCCGTCTGTGGGACTCCAAACCTGCCTGGAGCAGCACATGGCACATGTCGAGCCAACTCTGACGGGTATAAATAGCCCGACCAAAGATTGGTCGAGGTAAGCCTAATAATTCTACCCTTACGCTACCCTTTGTCACATCCAATACTGACTTTAGACATCCAAGCGCATCCAGAGACCACCTCCGGTGCTTTATGACCTTTCCTTTCTGGTTCCAGAGGCCCTCACGTCACACTAGGACCTTGGACCACCAAGTCAGGCCCGTCATCCCGAAAGACCTCAACATATTTCTTTCTTCTTGTACATGGAGTGATATTTTATGGTCCACTATAACAGGAAAAGGACATGAAAACATTTCCTCCTCGGCTGAAATTTGCCACCTTCTGCTTTATCAGCTTTCTTTTACATGCCCTTTACTTCTGGTTCTCTCTCACCAGATGCTGCAGGTTCCTTTTATTTGCTGTGTTGTTTGATCCACGTTTTCAAATGAAATTTTCACTTTTTTACTTTCAGTCCTAGGTCTGAGCCTGCAGTGCACATTTTGTTTCAATCTGGACCAATCTTTCATTGAGATCACCTTGTGGTTGAATTAGCATTTTAGACTCATGTTTTCTTTTTCTTTTACCTTTTTTTCTCAAACAATTTTGATTGAAGATAATATCAGTTCTTTTGCTAAGACGAATTCGGAACCTGAGGACAAAAAATGGTTAGTGTGCTGACTTTCTGCATGATAGTTGAAAGCCATTTTTCTGGTCTAAGCTTTGACAGAGAGGCAGAGCATTTTCTTTGTTAAAGATATATACTATTTGCTTTAAAGTGTCTCGCTGCTTAAGAAACCAAATCTATTCTTTGTTGTTTGAATAATCAAAAATCTTTTAGTTCTAAGTTTCTGGGAAAATACTTAAAAGGTGAAGTCCTTAAGTGCTTCAATATTTTTGTTTTGAAGATTCAATAAATTTCAGCCAATAAAGGTAAACAGTTCATCACAAATGAAGGTTGCTACCTGATAAGATGATAGGGGTATACTGATGGTTGGGAACCAACTGGGTTAACTCTCGTGCTCGGGAGCATTAGTTTTTTTTTTTTTTTTTACTGCAATTACAGCTAATCCAATATGGAAAACTATAAGATCCTTATTAAGTTGAGATTAGGAAATAAAGATATGAAAATAAGTACAGCTCTCAACTCTGTGACAACTTAGACATCTTCGAATAGGAAATCTTGGAAATGAAAAAAAGAATCTCTGGGGCTATAACAGCAAGCACAAAAATCAGAAAAAAAATGGTTCCTGCAAACTTTGATTAGAATCTTCAATAATCCAAATGGTCTTTCTAATTCTCCTTGAACAAATATATCTCTGTTTAATGATTTCATATAATTACTATTATAGATTTGACATGTTAATCACTCATTTGCATTTCCTCGAGTTTTATAATTATTGCTTGGTTAATGGTTTATAATCGAGATAGATTGTTAGAACCCTGGACTTTTCCAAATTGAATGTCACCTAATTCAATGAAAAAAGCAAATAAAATTCCCTTTCAGAAGAAAGAAATTCTGCATATTTTTCAGTCTTTTCATTGTCACAAACATTCCACAAGTCTCATGGTGCTGACTGATAGGGAAGGCCTTTTGATTTATTTAAGCTGGTTCCAGACATCAATGGCACTCAATATTAGCACTTTAAATACATGGGAAGAAGGCCCATCAAAAAGGATCAAGAATTTGTTACTTGTCCCACAAGAAAAAAAAGGTTAGCTATCTATGCATTGATTGCCAAGCTTGGACTTCTAGTTGCCATAAATATAGATCTCCATTGACATGATCATGCATTCATCTTG
>JBBYHM010000012.1:6230857-6261467 GCA_038381775.1 Adansonia rubrostipa
CAATGTTTCCTTTCCATCTCTACTTTGGGCCATTCTTAAAAACAAAAAGCTGCAAGAAAATGGTTAGCAATAAAAGGAACCTCATAATTCACTCCTTTACGTGTTTCACTCAGAAGATGGCACTCCACTCGTGTTTCACTCAAAATTGGCTTTTACCCTCTTTTAAGCTTTCACACTCAAGCTTGCTATCCTCAATTACACTTCAGAATTCAATTTCCAATCAAGGTAATTCATAAATAGCAAATTAAAACTAGGAATGCAATGAAAACACCTAACAAAGAAGATAGGCATAAAACTGGAAGCAAGAATACCAAAATAAAGAAAGACGAAATGAGCACCCAAGAGAAAGATATGTATGCTGCTCAAAATACAGATTTTAAATTAACAAGTATCAAATTGTTAATTATTTAATTCTTCTTTTTTTTTCTCTAGCAACTGATCTATATTTTATTTTATTTTTTTAAATTTTATATGATAGCTAGGGCAGCAAATAACTCAAAGAACAAATATGAGGAAAAAAAAGATAAGAAGAAACTTAAGAAGAAGATAAACCTAGTAAATAACTCAAAGAACAAATATGAGAAAAAAAGAAGACAAAAGGAAACTTAAGAACAAGATGAACCCGGCAAATAACTCAAAGAACAAATATAAGAAAAAGAAAAGATAAGAAAAAAAAACTCAAGAACAAGATGAAACCCAACAAGATGAATAAGAATTTATTCCAATCCAAGCTTTGATGCCAAATAATGCAGAACCCCAAGGCTAAAGAATCTGAAACCCCTTAAAACACACACTTTGATAAGAACATGAATAAGAAAAAATTCCTAACCCTAATGAACCCCCAATCAATTATATGAATGGAAATGCATATGATAAGGTTGATTTGAAAACAAGAATAGAATTCACCATAAGTAATTACCTTGATAAAAATTATATTCTTGATGCAATAGACGAAGACAAGCAATCCTCCCTAAGATGAGTAGAAACTTAATATTTTTCCAATAGGCAAATCTGCCACCCAATGTTCATTATGAGGTATTTATACCCCTTGAAAACAAAAAAACTTAGAGATATAAAAGGCCTTTAAACATGGGCCTCCTATCAAAATAACTAAAGCCCAAACCTAACATCTCTAAAATACAGCCTATTAAGCCTAAAGGTTTAAATTAAATGAGCTGTAAGCTAATAAAAGCCCATCTCACCAAAACAACCCATAATGAATTAAAAAGAAGCCCACATGCAAAATACAAGTAGTGGGCTGCTCAAAGCTATTCTTTTAACTTAAAATAATTAATTAAATAAGAATTAGAGTCTTCTTGCAAATTCAGCTCCATTTAATTAGATATGATGCCATTGGTCCTCATTGTTTCTTGAGATTCTATGCCATGTACAATTCTGCCCATGTAGGATTAAAGTGCTTCTTTGAACTTATTGACTCTTGATCTTGTTACCGGTCCATTCGGTATTGCTAGCTCATCTTTGGTTCCATTCCTCTTGCAATGTACCATGGTTGTGCTTACATCAGAAGCTCAGATTTATGATCTATAGTTAAAATAATTGTGAAAGATCACTGGTGATTGGCAGCTAAGGCTCTCTAAAAGGATCTAAGAGATCTCAAATAGCAAATGTGTTTTGCCTCTAATGTTGATCCACACAAATGGTAGTTTAAACCTTCTCTAGGCCTATTGGTTTCTAATGCTAGCCAGAAGGCTTATTAGGCCTTTACCAAAAGGTAGAAATGTAGTTGCTTTTAATCTCACACAACCAAGAACGATTTAAAGTAGTTGCCAGAATATGAGATGGCATTGTAGGAAGGCACAAATGGTAGTGTTTAGCCTCTTATAGGTGGTGGCTGCTCTCTTTCTTGCTAGAAAACTATCTTTCCTTATTTTTATCAAATCAAGAATGATTTCTCCAAAGATGAAAATGGCGCAAAAAGTTTAGGGAAAGCTTAAGGAAGTGCCAACCTTGGTAAAGATCTCAGGGTTTTTATGCCTAAGGTTTTCTAATAACCATACTTAGCCAAAATGCCTTAATAGTGTATTTATATACATTTAAAACTAGGTTATGTTTGAATAATGTGTCAATCATGCCAATTCAAGAAAGGTGGTGCTAATTTAATGGGTTTTTTAGAGTCTAAGTAAAACTATTTTAACCAATCGACCCAAGAAGAGGCCCATTTATTAACCAATTATTATCTAGGCTTGATACTACACTAATATGGCCCACTTCATGTGTCTAGCCTTATATTAAGTCCTAATACGATTTGTTCAAAACCAAGACCATTTAGCTTAATAATTAGGGCTTTTGGCTAACCTTTATTTAGATGAAGGAAAATTTAATTCTCAATTAAAATTTCAACCCAAGTAAAATAATTTTACTTTATGTAAATATAATTACATAATTATCAAATAATTATTTAATTTACTATAAATAATTTTTGGCTCAAAAACAAACACATCCTTATTGCCTTGTCTAAGTTAGATATTATTTTCACAAGACTTTCTTATCTTTATAGCCACATTAAGACATTTCTAATTAGATTTCATAAATCTAAACTATATCTTAAATAATTCTTAATTGAACTAATTTAATTAAGTCCTCTTCATTATACCTTTTATTTAACTAAGTCGTACTTAAATTAAATCCTAGATTTAATCTAACAATACCATCTTATTATGTGTGACACATTAGGTTCCCAACATATTAGTAATGAACATAATTAATCTTATTAAATAAGTTCATAGATTAAAAACGAAATCTAGCAACCTATCATGACCACCCAAATGTTAAAGAGTCAATGTGACCTCATTCAAACCTTTTAGTAACTAGCCTATCATTGTAATAGGTCCTTTCACCAAATATCCTGGAATAAGCGTGAGCATGATGCAATATCTATTCATGCTTCAATCCATGTTAGATCTTACAACTTATGGTTAACAATCATGAATCTATAAGGAATGATTCCTTATAATTTATTTTGCTCTAGCCAGAGACTTTAATACATTTAACCATAGTTAAGACATTCAAGATATGTCTCCAATATCACTAGGAATGGTGAATCCTCTTTAGATCACACATCTATCTACCATATGCTTCATGCTATACCCAAAATCACTTCTTTTAGCATCATCCTTATGGACCTATTTTTTATGATCTTTAAGTATGACAATCCCTATACGAGATGACTTGTATCACTAGTCTAAATACTATTTACACAACATCACATGAGAACATATTCCATAGGCACTTGAGTGACTAATACCAAATGGAATTTTTATACGAGCCAAGTTTAGTGAACTCGTTGTCACAAAGCAAGCACCCTATGCCATTTTATGTATCTTTCATACATTAACCTATTAAATCAATTGCTTACTTCCCAAGCATAAAGGCATAACATGAGTTGATCTTTGAGTATTGCTAAAGCTTTGTTTTGACAATACGATAACCATGAATGTTTTGAGGAACTTTAGTTTGATGCATAAGGATCTTATAATTGGAACACTTTGAAATTCCTTTACAAGGCCTTTTAAGCTCTATGGGCTTCATCCTATTAATGGTTTCATGTAGTCAATCATGCCACTAACATAAAGGAAAACCTTAGGTATATCAATAGTTGACTATGTATCTCATGTCCTAATCTGACTGGTTCAAAGGCATACATTAACAATCTCAAGGTAAAAAAAATTGTTTGATCATTGAAAGGTAATGCGTTTGATTGGTATACTTATCTTAAACCTAGGACAATTAATAGTTGGGAGCAAATTAAGCAAGAATTTTTAAATTGATTTTACAGTACTTATTGCATCATAAGCATGATTGAGCTTACAGACTCATGTAAATGGAAGGATAAATAGATCATTGCTAACATACATAGATAGAGGAATTTAAGTCTTTGCAAAGAAACATTGTTTGAGTCCTTTGCCCTTGAGATGTGTATACAAGGCATAGATTAAGGCTTGCATACATTCTTCGAGGCATCAAGCCTAAAATCTTTGAAAAGTTAGCTGGTTATGCTCAACATATGGAATTGAGCATGACATCTGTTGGAAATCAAAAGCTTTTTATGCAAGACTTGAAAAAAGACAAGGAAAAGCAACATAGCTAGAAAGGGGGCAAAACTTTACTAATAAAGGAAAAGGCAAATTCTTTATGACTATGAGTACTAAGCCCTTTCAAATTTCTCTGAATCAAAATAATCTCAAAAGGTGAAACCTACATTAGCCAAAGACAAAGGTAAATCTAATGTCACTTTGAAGGAAAAGGTAAGAAAAGAAGCACCTTTTCCTTGATTTTGATGTTTCAAGCATATGAAGAACTTCTAAAGAGTAAGTTAATGTAGTTGCTAGAAATGAAGCATTCTAAAAATGCTAATAAAGTTGATAACCTCAATTATTACAAATATCATAGGTTGGTTAGCCACTCCTTAGAAAATTGTTTGTCTTGGAGGACAAAATCGTGCAACTTTATGAAGAAGGGAAGATCGAATTTGATAAAAATGATGTCATCAAATATGTCATCAATCATTATGGTTTTGTATTCCAATTTGGTAGGTAGAACCATAAATTTTGGATTATTTGACCCCATTAAAATAGCTTCAAGACCAAGTACAATGATAGATCTCTAAGGGAATTGGGGTAACTATTTGCTGTAAGAAGAAAATGAAAATAACGTTGTTGTAATTTGCCAAACACAAATTCGATGTGCCAAACTTATATAGGTAAATTTTTTATTTTATTTTCTCATAATAGAATAAGACTTGATTGTCAAATCGAATCACTTATTTGACTTAACCCTAAGTAGTCATTTTAAAACAACTAAAAGATTTGGAGTCACTACCAATCTATTTTTGGCTAGGTGAGATTGGTCACCTACTAGGACTTGTAATTTAAATGTTATGAAACTTCAAAAAAAGATTTAAGGTCTACATTTTTGCTAGAGTTCATGTGAAAGTGTTTCAGAGTTAATTATAATCATGACACAGGATCAATCCCTATTATGATGCCCAAAAATTGATACGTCCTAATTATGTGTTAACTAAAACTTGATTATGTTTGGTTTTAATTTTTTTATATTTACTTATAATTCCCCATTTTTTGAAATTATTTATAATTAATATTATTTTTCCTATTTTAAGTAAATAAGAGTTTTATATTTTTTAAGAATCATAATATTTTTCTAACCCTTTTGGAAAACTTGAAGGAATATGAAAGTTTTATTTTTTAGGAAAATTGAAAAAGCCAATTAACTTACTTAAAGAGGGTATTCATTTGTACAAAATAATTAATGAGGTGACTTCTATATACTGGAAGCAAACCTATAGACTATTTTAACTCGTGGATATTGCCTCGAATTTTTAAGAAAAAATTAGATTATAAACAATATATATAATGTCATGAAAATGACTCCAAACATATAGATAACATTGCAAAATGATCCTTAGCATAGCATGCATGGGCATTAAAGAATGGTCCTAAAATCAAACCTATGATTTCATGTAAGGAGATTTGCATAACAACTCCTAAGTCATGGAAAATGACTTCAATATCTTTAAAATACATGAAATTGCAAGAAAGTCCCTAGATAATGAAAAATGACTTAAATGACCCCAACATTCATAAAATTCATAGAAGTCCCTAAATCATGGAAAATAATCTAAATGGCATTAAAATGTGTGAAATGACATAAAAGCTCCTAAGTCATTAGAAAATGACTACATGACATCAAAATTTATGAAATTGCATCAAAGTCCGTAGGTCATGGAAAATGACTAAAATAGATTAAAAATGTACAAAATTACATAATAGTTCCTAAAACATGGCAAATTGCTAAAATGACCCTAAAATGTAAGAAATTGCATAAATGATCCTAAATCATGGCAAATTACTAAGATGATGCAAACATGCATGAAATTACATAAAAAACCCTTAAATCATGGAAAATGACTACAATTGGTGCTAAAATGCATGAAATTACATAATGTCCCTTAAATCATGAAAAAAATACTAAAACAATCCTAAAATACATTAAATTACATAAATGGTCCTAAAAGATGGCAAATTAAATGCATGAAATTACATAATGTCCCTTAAATCATGAAAAAATACTAAAATAATCCTAAAATACATTAAATTACATAAATGGTCCTAAAATATGGTAAATTACTTAAATAACCCTAAGATGCATGAAATTGCATAAATGGTCCTAAATCATGGAAATTTACTAAAATGATATTAAAGTGTATGAAATGACATATAAGTCCCAAGTCATGGAAAATGACTTTAATATCTCTAAAATGCATGAAAAAGGTGTAATAATTTCTAGATCATAGAAAATGATATAAATGTACGTAAATGCATGAAATGACATAGTAATCTTTCATATTCATTAAAAAATGCCACATGATCCTTAAAAGGTTCTATCATCACAAATACACCTATAAGCATTTTATTTCACTAATAATCATACAAGCATGGTACAATACATGATTTTTTACTCTCAAAACACCGTATTAACATGAACTTGCTTAAAGTTACTAATATGAGTGATGATGTTGCCATAATCACAATATTTAATGAAAAATGCATGGATATATGCATCATGATAATAAAATATGAAATAGTCATATAATGCATGTCATATATGATTTTAAACATAAAATAACCCATCAACGTGAGCATACGTAAGTACATAACATGCATAATAATGTTCCATAATTATGGTATTTTCATGGAAAAATGCATGAATAAGGAAATCATGACTATAATGCTTGAAAATATCCTAAAATGCATGAATCATAGTTAACATAAAAATGCATGGCATGGGATAAACAACAAAGGCATGCAAACTTATTTTAAAATCTATGAAAACAAGTTTTTTTTTTTTTATGATGGTAAGTTAATTTTTAAGAGACTTTTAACAAAAATTAGCAAATAAAACCAAATGAAAACATTTGAAGATCATAGCTAAAAATTTGACGATAAACATGGTTTTTACACCTTTGACTCAAACCATCACCTAAGCATGGCTTGAGATCCCATGCTCACATAAGATGAAGAGAAAAATGATCAAAACAACATAGAAAATAAGTGGAAAAACCACCTTGGATTAGGCTTAAAAAAACTCTTTTTTTTAATCTATTTCTCTCCCTTTTTCTTTTTCCTTTATCTATTTTGTTTTTTTTTTCTATTGAAAACTAGCTTTCCATCTATTTTGGACATCCAAGGGGTTAAAAACCTCCCTTGGCTGATTGCTTCTCATCCTCATGCACTTATATTAAAAACTTAACAACTCACTTAAGCTTGCTTATAAGCAAACCATCTAACCTTTTAGGTGAATTGATCAAGGGCTAAAATCTTCCTAAATATGGCATAGTTTCAATTGAGTTTGGTGTGATAAACTCAGATGCATGGCTTCAAAGAGAAACACCCAGTCAATATGGCCATATCTTGGTTCCATGCTAGAAAGAGGGTTTAATTTTAACTTAAAATAGTCTTCCATTGGAATTTAGTCAAATTAGACTTAAAATAGTTAGAAAATAACCAAACTAGATGCCATTTGGTTCCCATACATGATTTGAGTATTAATCTTTTTAATCCTAAGCTTATTTAAACTTTAATAACTTGTTCTATATGGGTGGTTCTCATTCCCATGTTTCAATGTAAAAATATCCAAGAAATATCTCTTGCATGGTTAAAATGTGTTCCAAGGCCATTAAGAAGAAGAAATGTAATAATGTTCATGGTGAAAATTGTATGCAGTATTGATACATTGGTGTTTGTATCCGTCAAATGTTTTCCTAAAAGTAAAAACCCTAGAAAACTCGACATTGTATCGATAAAAACACATTATATTGATACAATATGCATTGCATCAATAAGCATGGCCATGTTCCAAGTTTGGAATAATCAAAACCTAATTATGTATTGATATCATTAATTAAATGTATTGATATATCTTTGTGAAATTCATGAAAATGATATTTTTAATTTTTTCTAATATGGTTCCTAAGCATTTCAAACTTCCCTAAAAAATTTTTTGGTTGGCACCGATAGTTGTCCCTATTTTTATTATTTTATTTTATTACTTTTTACTTAAGTCCCAAGATATCAAAAATTTGCTTGGTAAAAGAGATAGGTGTGTTTCATCTGAAATCTCAAATAGCACTTTTTTGCTTGGAAGGGGCTTGAACAAAATTAGGTGTTTACAATGATGGTTGCACATTAGTTAGATGCCAAATAAGTTGGAAAAAGAGCCCTCCAAAACCCATGAAAGTCTCCATGAATGCTATGACAATCAGACTACAATCTAAAGCTTCAAAGCGTAAGGTACCTAAGAAAAAGCAAGCTTATCTAAGCATTAAAAGTCAACCTAGAGAAGGTCAAGAAGATCGATCATTTTGAATATATACACCCCAATTCAATTTAGAATTAAAGATTTGGTCCCCATGACTTGTTACATTTTATTATAGTGAAGAGTTTGGAAATGAAAAAAATAGGGATACAATCGCTTTTGAAACTAAGGATCATTCTTGTGCTTTAAGATTAATTTTTTTGATGAATCTAATCCTTATACTCGACCTTTATTTATCATAGGATTTACTTACGAAGAAAAGTTTAACCAAATTTTAGTCGATGATGGTTTTGCAGTCAATATATTCCCTTTAAGGATAATAAAAAAATTGGGAGTTCATTTATATGAATTGCTATAAAGTCACCTGATGATTTAAGATTTAAACAAAAAGGGGCAAAGAGCTTTTGAAAAACTTAGACTTTAATTTTTCATTGGACTTAAGGAGTCCTATCCATCTTTCATGTGGTGGATGCTAAGACAACATACAATATGGTGTTAAGAAGACTGTGGATACTGTAGACACCCTTATTTTGTTCAAATACCATTCAAGGCATCAATGGTCATAGTTTAAGACATTATTGTGGTCATCTAGATAAACACGGATTAGTCACCTATCATTCTCAGCTAAAATGAGGTGTTTGAAGAGCTAAAGGTGTGTAAAATTCACATTTTTATGTGTATGTATCAATACATGATGCATAAGTATTGATACAGGACCTTAGCATCATAAAAATCTAAAAATCCATTGATTTTATTGATACAAGAGGCCATGCGTTGATACATTTGTTCAATTAATTGATATATTTGTACTTGTATAGATATGAGGTTATGTCATAGCTAAACTCACAATTTTAGGCCAAAATATAATGATACATAAGTGAATGTATTAATATAAGCTTGAATTTGTTGACCATTATCTAAAGTATCGATACATCTAGGCAAAATCTGCTTTATGTATTGATACATAATGCTTTTTATTGATACTAAATGCTTTGTACTCATACAGAATCCATTGTATCGATACACACTACATTTTTGGCCTAATTTTGAGGCATTTTCACCACTTTGCACCATTACATTAATACTCGAATTTGGCATGATTTTAGCTTTAAAAATCATCCAATCTCAGACATAACTTGCTTAAAATCATGTAGATTTCATTTTTAGGCTTTAAGCATTGGTTATAACATTTTTGAATAGGCCATTAAGCATGACATAGGGACATTTCTTGTAATAATGTGGATTAATAAAAGGCAAAGATAAGATTACTCATTTAATTAGGATATGCATGGCTTTCTTTAGCTACAAGAATAATACAACAGTGAATAAAATGTTGAAAGCTTAATGACGCATCAGTTATACATTACAAATATCCTAAATGCCTCATCTTTGCTAGGTTTTTGGATGACTGAAATTAAATCCTATATAAGATACATTATTTTCTTACACAAGGTATTCTGCACATTTTTTACATTCCTTGATATCTTATATATTCCCTCTCAACCTTAGAAAAACATTATTCTCGTATTTCCTTTTTCACCCCTCTAAAAACCCTCATAAAGCCTTCTATTTCCTTTATTTTTTTCTGCAATCTCCCCTTTTTGGATAACTGCAACCACCAAGGTCCTTCCTTACCTTTTCTTTTTGCTAATCCATAGTGAAAAAAGGGAATAAAATAAGCTTAAAGT
This sequence comes from Adansonia rubrostipa, assembly GCA_038381775.1. Classification (NCBI taxonomy): domain Eukaryota; kingdom Viridiplantae; phylum Streptophyta; class Magnoliopsida; order Malvales; family Malvaceae; genus Adansonia; species Adansonia rubrostipa. Next base: position 6,240,898 of record JBBYHM010000012.1, read on the forward strand.
TGATTAGTATTTTGCTTAAAGGCAAAAGCAAAGATTAAAACTTTTTGGTAAAATTTCCATCATTTTTCCATTTTATTTCTTTTATTATCATCATTTTTGTCATTTTAATTAGCTATATCTATGTGACCATGGCCTTATTCTTAGGACTCTTATGCATTTTATGGCCTTCATTGTGGTAGAATTAGAACTTTTGGTGCTTTGTTAACCTTTTTATTGTGTTTCACTATGTTTATGTGCTTGGTTTGTCTTAAAATCATCTTTTAATGTTGTCTTGAAAACTCTAGCATGCTTTTTCTTGGTTAAACATGCCCATGTCATCTCTCATGGCATGATTCTTAATGTTATTCATGAAGCTAACATCTTCATGCATCTCCTTGTTCATATTTTTTTGTATTTTTGTAATCATTTTCATGTTTAAATGTCATATTTATTTGTCTAAACATGTTCTCTATGTTTATTGCCATGAATGTTTTATTTAATTCACTACACATTTGTCAAAATATTTGTTGCTATGTCAAAAATATGTTTTTTGAAAACCCCAAATTATGTCTATGTAAATTCAATAAATAAGGATTGATATCGACATAATGTTTTTTGTTAACTGGTCCTCCAATCTTAGAAAAAATTAAGCTCTCTATGTTTGGGTTCAAGGTTAGATGAGGCTAAATATTTTAAGTTTTAAAAATAAAATTTCTTTTTTATGGGTCCCTAATTGTTTGTGCCTTAATCTTGTTATCTAATGACCCTTCCTAGCGACATGGTTAAAGGGTTGTTCCATCACCCTAAATTACTCCAAGATTGTGTGAATGATCTTGTGAAGCCACTGTTACTGACCCTCTTTGTTATAGATTCATAATCTAAGTCTAGTTTTAGGAAACCCAAAAAATAAAAAAAGAATCCCCTATTTTAGCACTGGTAGTATTATGACCCTGACTTAAAAATCATTTTTGAACACTAAAAGGTTTTTTTGATATTTTTCTAAATTTTTCCTTAAAAGATATCAAATTACTTTCCAATGGTATATTCTTTGAGGAAGTTATGACTTTTGGAATAAATGTTGTCTGAAACCTCTAGAATCAGCGATTTACGTTCTATTTAGGCCATTTTGGCACTTTAGATTATTTCTCTGGATCTTTTAAACATTTTTTTTAACAAATTCCATTAAATTTCCTATTCAGAAAGGTATCATTTGTGATTTAACAATTCTAAATGAGTCTAAAATGATTTTTCAAAGTTAGTTGCGCTATTTCCCCAACACATGCTGCTAGTGTTGAACTAGTCCCGACTTCAGAAATTGTTTCCACCTAAAAAGTGAATTTTTGGGATTTTATTGAATATTTTTATATTAGTTCTCATTAATTTATCTTTTGAATGGTACCTTACTTGACCCTTGCCACTTTTAGATTAGCCCAAAATAAAATTGAAAAAATGACTAGAGCAATCTATCCCTTGTTTTCAACATTTAACGAAATTAATTGATTTTTTTGAAATCCCTCTTTAAGGCTTTTAAATGCCTCTAGGTGAGTTTGACCAATCCCTATTAAGTTTAAAAACATGCATCAATTCCCATGGGCTCGCATCAAGGCGCAAGCATTATTCTAAATTTTGTCAATTTTTATTTTTATCAATTCTTACTTTTAACTAAAATTTGTCAATTTTGTCAAGAAACATCAAAAATATCTTTTTTATCAATAAATAGTCAGTTTTTTCAATTAAAAATTTTCCAATGTCACCTGTTCAAAAATCATCAAAACTTAAATTTTTTCTCCTTGATTTTCTCTAGAATTTTCAAAATTTAAACCCAGTTCTCATGCCTCAATCAACCAATGGGTCCAAATGCATATAAAAGAATGTTAATTTGGTTATTTTTAGGTAACCAATGAATGAGATATATTCTGATTGTCCTTTATCTTTATTTTTTTTGCAATTTATTTTATGCAATATTATCCCTTTTTTTTCATCTCACTAACACATTTTTCTTCTTTGTATTAATCTTGCATTCATATTTCCAAATCATTTTCAATAATCACAATAACAAGGTTTCTTATCAGTATTCCTCCAGTGCTTGACACAAAATATCTAGTTCTCAAAATTAAACTTGTGGATTATTTTTGTCAAAAATCTCTATATTTCCTACCTTTTTGAGATGCTTTGGAATAAAAATTTTCATTAAAACCAGGGTTGGCTATTTTATCCAATTTCATGCATAAAAGGGGATTATATCAAAATAATGATAAGTCAAAACCAAGGAAACCGAAACCATGTTAAGATATAACCAAATAGTATTGATTTTAGGCAACGTAAAGAATAATTCCGGAACCCAACCATTGAATTTGGACCATGCAAACTTTGGGTTTGATATTTTAAGTTTTGTAATTAGGAATATCTATTTTAATAGGCATCTGATCATGCCTAGCCTAAATGATCAGTGGCAACTCAAGCGTTAGCCACTTCATAGTGGCCATCCAAGACCATTTGGATGAGTGATTCATTCGATGATCCTTTTTATAACCAAGAGTTGAGAATCCCTTATACTTTCTCACCCTTATCACATGAAAAAAAAGGGAGGAGTCCTAGTCGAGAGTGTTAATGTAAACATTGTGAGCCAATTATTGTGGCTTGTACGGTAGTAGTATTTAGTGATTTCATGTAATTAAACTTTATATTTTGTTAATGTTATAGAGGTATTTCTTTATCTATAAGAATTCATAGTATAATTGTTAGAAATATCTTATGTAGATAAAGCCTATGAAACACATTGGCCTTGCAAAAGAATTGTAAAGAGTTATAATTTTGAGATCCTTATGCATCACAGCCGTGTTTCTATAACCATTCCTAGTCATTGTATTGTTAGGACAAGGTATGGACAATGCACAAAGATTAGCATATGTAAGCCTCTATGCAAGTGATGCATGCAACTAATCTCACAATTTGAACTATAAAGGTACTTGGGGGTATAATGTGGGTGCTTTTTAGGGTAAATTAATTCACTAAACATGACTTGTTACAAGGGTTCCATTTGGTATTTCATTTAAGTGTCTATGAAACACTCTCATGTGTCAATAGCATAAGTGATCCTTAGACTTATGACACCAAGTAATCTTATATGAGGAGTATCATGCTTTATTTACACCACGAACTAGTTCATAATAGATGAATGCTTATGGTAGGGTGGTTTTAGGCATGGCATAAATCATATGGTAGGTGAATCAGTGGTCCCAAGAGGATTCATCACCCTAAATGATTTGAAAGGACATATCTCGCATGTACCTGGCTCATGTTAACTCAAAATCCTTGGCTAAAGCAGTACTGATTATTGAATTAACACATAAGGGTTGCATACTAATATGGAATGGGCTAATAATAGACATTGAACCATGCTTTTTGCTAATTCCAAGATATATGATGAAAAGATATTTATTACCGTAAGATATTAAACACTGAAGGGCTTATCAAAACCAATATTAACATACGCTGCATCTTATATTTATTGTAATATGATGCATTTTTAAATGCCAATCTTAGTCTATAGATATAAAATATTCTTTATTGGGCCATTTTATATTTATTGCCAATATGATTGGGGTCTAATATGTCATACACATAAGGGGATTAGTAGAAAATTAAATTAAGACTAGGCTTATATGTATAATACAAGTAATGGTTACTTAAGCCTAATTTGAATAAGTTCAGATAGGTTAAGGGCAAAACTATAATTTTTCAAAAATTAAAATTTTAAACCCTAGCCATATAAAACCATGTTAGCTGTCCCTCGTACTCTAATTTTGTATTAGGAATTTGGCCATATAAAATCATGTTAGCCATCCCTCATACTCTAATTTTCTATTAAGAATTTGGCTAAGGGAAACCAAAATAGGGTTGGGCAACATCCTCTTACATCTTTGTGGAAGATTACACCAACCACTTTAAAGCAAAAGGAAAATTTGTTTTCTTTTGGTTTTGATTATTGAATCAAGTTTTACCAAGTCTAAGGGAAGATCTAGCATGGATCTTGACTACAAAGTCTTTTCTTTGTTAAAGGTTTTGTAGGTCACTTGTGTGAATAATTGTCAAAGACTAAATGCATGGACAGCTTTCGTTTACGAAAAGGGGACTTGGTGTACTTATTTATGGGTCATTGAATTGCTAAAAGATTTCTCAAGATTAAGGTATGTTTGAATCTTGAATAGTTATTTATGTTTCTTGATCTTAAAGATTACTGAAGATCTTGCAAGATGATCTTATTTAGGGAGTCTCAATAGTTTATTTAATTTGTTTCCATTGCAATATTTATGGATAATTTTATAAATTTTTGTAATATGAATATTTGCTATCCCAAGACTTTTGATAAGTGGTATCATGAGCCTCATTGCATTGATTTAATTAATCTTGTCTTTCAGTTGTTCCTGTTTAAACAATTTGTTATTTTGATCTTATCTTAATCCGTTCTTGATTTAGAAATTAAAGAAATAATTTCTTTTTGAATTTTAAATTCCTAGCAAGTTAGTTCATGTTTATAATTAAATTTTAATCAGTTAAAATATGATTTTATTAATTAAATTGATATTAGACTTATCGATTGATAATTTGGTGCTGATTAGTTCTAGGTTGCCTTCGTTTTGGTGTTTTGATGTGGTTGATTCTTGGGTAGCCATTGATCCAATTTTTTTCTTGTTTTTGCACTTTGAAAGTGTCATGAAAAATTCATAATAATTGGTGGAAAAATCAGGTTAAAATTAGAGTGGAAAACATTTCAATTCTGGACTAAAACGGGTGCACTTGATGTGCTTAAAGCTTGCAACATCTTGTCTTTTTTCTTGGATCTTGGGATGACATCAATGGTAGCAAGAAATTGCTGTAAATTTGCTGTATTTTTAGAGGTTCAATGGGAGGGAGATAATAGTGTTGAGTTAGAGTAGGATGCTAAGATAGCCATGCATAGGAAAGAGTCTTAGTTGGAGTAGGATTTCTTGAAATATGTGCCACTGCAATCCTACATGGGGGACTTTTTTCATTTTATTTTTTTAGATTTAAAATCTGACATAATTAAATTAAATTAAACTAAAAAATTAATTAAATGCTAAAAGTTAGCATGGTTGGCATAATACATCTTTCTAATAGGTTGAATATAATTGAAACTCTTACATATCATTGAACACCTAATTATCAAATTGCATCATTTTTAAAATTGTTTAAGATATAAATTGGATAATATAATAAGCATCAAATTAAAATTCAATTAATTTGATTAATTAAAAAATATATATAATTTAAATGATTAATCTTATTTGGAAGAGAATTTATTCCAATATGATTAGAATAAAATATTAATCATGTAAGAAAATTTTCTTAATTAATTAAATTAAATATGAACAATTATTTAGCATCGAAAATTGGTAACTTGAATTTAAAGTATGTGTTTATACATTCGTAATTGTTGTGAATATATCGGATGTTTATCAACTAGACCCAATTCGATTGTGGATGTATGGTTAATTGTTTATGGATGTTTAAATTTTTTAAATAGGATCTACAAACCCTACCTTTTTTCTATTTTCTTCGGGGTTGTAAAATTCTTTTCTCACCTAATTTCCCTCAAATGCAACTCAAGGTTTCATTATCATAAATATAATTAGATTACATAAGTGTAAAATTAGTTTTAGTTAGGAAAGATTTTGTAACTCAAAGAAGGAAATCCAAGCGAAGGCACCATGAAGCTTGGGAGATTGCAAGAAGCTTTTAAAGGCTATGTATGTGATCACTTAGGAATTGACCAAGCAATTTTTATTAATGGCTTAAGGAAATTGCATTAGTTAGTAATCCATAATCATCTAAATAGTGTGTGTGATAGTAGATTTATTTTATACAGTAAAATGCTATGCATGCAAATGTGATGAGACCTAAATTAAAAGATAAAATAAACAAAATTAATACCCTCAATCAATATTGAGTCACATGCTTGATATAATTTAGATGCCTTTCATTAGATTATAACATGATACGCGAGTTTCGGCTATGGGGATTTGTTGGGCTATCCCTAAAGTTCCTTTTGTCCGAACTACTTAACTTTTTTATGCACTTTTGTAATCATTTATACAATTTTGATAAATTTTTTATGTAATTTTGGTAATCTTTTACATAATTGGATAAGTTTTGATATAATGTTTTATAACCTTTGATATGATATTGTTAGCATTTAATGTACTATTTTGCAAGTAACATTTGATATAATTTTAATAACCTTTAATATAATTTTTATTAACCATGGATAGACTTGTGATAACTTTTGATATAACTTTAGAAACTTTGGGTATAATTTTAATAAGATTTTGTTCTAATTTTGGTAACATTTGATATAATTTAGATAGCCTTTAATAACTATCAATATAATTTTAATAAAAACTTTGGATGTAATTTTAATAAGATTTGTTCTAATTTTGGTAAAATTTGATATAATTTGGATAGCCTTTAATATAGTTTCTATAACTACTAACAACCTTTGATGATTTTGCAACCTTTAATATAATTTTATTAAACTTTTGAAAGGATTCTATTATCCTTTGATATGATTTATTTTAGCTTTAGATATGATTTTGATGATTTTTTTATAAAGTTTGATATAAGTTTGTAACCTTTAAAATAAATTTAGTCAACTTTTAATATGATTCCGACACCATTGGGTATGATTTTGATAACCTTTGATATAACTTTAGTAATCTGTAATATATTTTTGACAACAGTTGATAAAAGCTTGATAAACTTTTTGTAAACTTTGTGAACCTTTGCTATAATTTTAGTTGATTTTAACAACCTTTTGATAAAATTTTGGCAAATTCTAATATATTTTTGATGACATTAGATATAATTTCAAATAATTTTTTTTGTATGATTTTGCTAACCTTTGGTATAATTTTGATAACTTTTGATTTGATTTTAATAACTATGTATATGATTTTAATAACCATTGACATAATTTTGATACCTTTTAATATAATTTTGATTTACTTTCTATAATATTTATAGTAACCTTAATATAGTTGATAATATTTCATTTAATCTTTATAACCTTTGTAATAATTATTGTGGCAATGTTAGATAACATTTGGCAGCCTTTGAAATAATTTTGGTAATGTTGAGTATAATTTTAGTAATGTAGTATCATGATTTTGCCATTTTGATAATCTTTATACAATTTTGGTATCCATTTACAATAATTTTGATATAAAATTTTGATAACCTCTGATAAAGTTGGTAATTTTTATGATTTTGGTAACTTTTTATATGATTTGGGTAACTTTTTATATAATTTTGATTTTCTTTTCTGTAATCTTTGATAAACTTTGGTAACAATTATAAAATTGTTAGTAAACTTTTATTGTGGTTATCTTCGATATAATATTGATAATATTTGATATAATATTGGAACTTTGATTTTTTTAACAATATTTATAAAATTTGGTGACCTTTGTAATGTAACATCTGTAATAAATTTGATAAATCTTCTATATAATTTTGATAACATTTGTAATAAATTTCACAACTTCTGATATAGTTCTAATAACGTTTGATATAATGTTAGTAGCTTTAGATATAATTTTGGTGATCATTTATTTGATTTTTGTAGTTTTTGATATAATTATGATGACTTTTCCTATAATTTGAGTTACATTTGATATAATTTGTAGCATTTGGTATAACTTTTGATGTAGTTTTAGTTTTGGTAATTTTTTTGTTGAAGTTTGATATAATTTTGATAATCCTTAATATACTTTAGTAACTATGAAATTTTTATAACTTTTGTAGCCTATAATATAACTTTGGTAAACTTTGATATAACTTTTGAGATAAATTTTGGTAATTATTGACATAACTGTGTAATATTTTGATGACATTTATAATAATTTTGATAGCATTTTATATAACTCTTTAGCAAAATAAAAAAAACCTAGAGATAGATATATAAAAAGGAAAATAATACCTTATAGTGAATGATTATATTAAAATTAATAATATTAAAAAGGGTGAAATTGGAGAGTTGGAATGGTGGAAGGACTAAATTGGATAAATTAAAAGTGGTATAAAAGGGAAGAATTAAAAATTGGAGTAATCAAGACGTGGAATTGAGAAATTTAACAAAAGAATAAATAATTTGAGTAAATTGAAGATGACGAAAGGAGTAATTAAAGCAAATGGAGGATGGAGAGATAAAATTGAAGAATTGAGGACAACATTGAATAAACTAAAAATGTGTAAAGGTAGGGTTTAAAATTGGAATTTTAGGAAGCAAAATGGGCGGATTAGAACAATAGAAAGGTCCAATTGAAGAAGTGAAGATGAAAGAGGAATGGGGAATACATGGAATTGAGGAAGTGAAGTGGTGAAGAGGTAAAATCAAAGAACTACTTGAAGAGGAATTAATGTAGATAGTAAATTAGAAATAATGAAAATTATGAGAAAATACAATTAAAAAAATTAATTCAAGAACGAATGATGGAGGGACAAAAATTGTGAGGTAAAAATGAAATTGAAATGTAAATTAGTGATAATTGAGATAAAAGGAAGATGATTTTGAAGGGCCGATTAAAGAATGAATAATATAGGGGCTAACTTGGAAGAACAAAAACATAGGTAAAGTGAAATTGAAGGGCTAATTAGAGGAAGAACATTAGAGAGGTGAAATTGACACATATAACAAAAGGGAGGTTCAATTTGAAAGTCTAATTACAGGAAAAATGATGAGAATGGATGATATAAAAAAATTTCAAGAATAAAAAAGAGATTTCCAAAGAAAAAGGATATGGTGTTGGAATTTAAAATAAACACGTAGGATAAATAAGACATTTCCATGGAAAAATCTTGTGATTATACATGAAAGAGGAAGGCAAAAAGAAGAATAAAAATATCAATATAGTAATAAAATGATGGAAAAATAGGGAATAAAATAAAGCAAAATGAATAAGTTAGTAACTGTTGTATATTTTCACCATGCAAGTGCATGTGTTGGAACATAATTAGACGTAAATTCTAACTGCATTAGGGTGAGGGAAAATAATTTTTTTCAGAATTACGATTAAGTTGTCAGAGTTAGTTGCATGCCTAATTGTCTTGTACGCTATTACAAAATAGTTAAGGAATTAGGAGTTACATTAATCTTATTTAATTAGGTGTGATTGGTCACCTATTGAGATTTTTCTTTTAAAGGTTTTGAAACCATCCAAAATGAATCTGAAGGTTTATTTATAAACCAAAGAGAAATAGGGTTCAAGAGTTGGTTACGTGTAGGAAAGGATTAGCACCTTATAATACCTATTGACATTCCACATGCTTGGCCTTTACGAACTTTGAATGATTTGAAGGGCCAAAGCATGCTCAACTTGAAAAATATTTTGATGTTTGACATGAAGGAGCAAAAGACCATCGGAGAATCGCTCATCCGACTAGTCTTGGATGGCCACCATGAAGTGGCCATAAACTTGGAGTCACCATTGATCATTTTAAGTTAGGCATGACTGAATGACTATTGAAAATAGTACCAGATATTCATTGTTTTGGGTTCGGGAGTTGGTTACATGTGGGGAAGGATTAGCACCCCCATGATGCCTGAAAATTGATACCATCTAACTATATCTTACTTGAATCTAGTTTCCTTGGTTCATTTTTATCATTATTCAAATATAACTCCCTCTAATGCCTGAAATTTTCTAAAGATACTAGTTCAGGTTTTAATGAAAATTTTATCACCTATTTGCCTCTGAGAGATGAAAAACATAAGGGCTTTTAATGAAACTGATCTCTAGATGGGTTTAAAAAAAATCAAATATTTCATGTCTAGAACTGGAGAGATACCGACATGAGCTATTGTTTTGTAATTTTGAAAATGATGTTTTAAAACATGAATGCTCGAGGTCCCTACAAGGGGAAACCTATTAGTAATATAGGAAAAAAATAATAAATAAATCTAAACAAAAATAAACACACTAAGTACATAAAAAGAGGGATGATTGGAATGTATCTCGTAGCTATCTTCGATATTGATGAATAGCCCAGACAACAACATTGAGACTTAGCCAGATTCGATGGAAATTTAACGAGAAAAAGGTTTCAATGACTCAAGAGGGAGAAAAGCTTGGATTTAGAAGGAATATAAAGAGTGGGGTTAGAGTATCCCCTTAGAAGAGTAGGGTTAGAGTATCCCCAAAAATGAAAGTTTGATATTGGATTTGAGGTAAAATCGGGGTTAAAGTATCCCTTCAGAGCAGTGGGGTTAAAGTATCCCCGAAAATGGAAATTCTATGTCATTTTGAGGTGAAAGCGGGGTTAGAGTATCCTCTCAGAGTAATAGTGTTAGAGTATTCCTAAAAATGGAAGTTTGATATTGGATTTAAAGTAAAAGCGGGGTTGGAGTATCCCCTTGGAGTAGTGGGGTTAGAGTATCCCTAAAAATGAAAATTTTTGATGTTCAAGAGGAATAGGTCATTTTTTGATAAGAGGATCTTTGAAAATCGAGAGCCAAAGGTTTGGCTAAAATGTTCCTCTTTTTGTTTAGCCTTGGTCCGAGTTTAAATGGCTTAGGTTATGAGAATAAGTCGAGTAGATCATAAGGTGTTCGAATGCCTCAATAAAAATGTTTCAAAAATCAAGTTAGAAACAGAGGAAAACATCATGTCGTTTCTCTTTTTGAATTTATTTTGAGCTTATCTGGAGCTTTTGAGGGGTGAATGAGGTACCGTTGGAAAGGTAACTCGATGAGGATTAATGTAAAAATTTCCAAATATCCTAGAAAATCACATTCTAGGTGGGATTAATTTTTAAATTTCAACCTGTCTTGACATTGGCAGCATGTATAGGGTAAAGGTATGATGGACTCTAAAAAATCATTTCAAATTCATTTGCAATTGTTAAATTGCAAGTAATACCTTTTCAAAAAGGGACTTTCATGAACTCCATGTGAAAAATATTCAAGGGATTCAATAATGTTGTTTGCTAGGCTGAAACAGCCAAAACAGTAAACTGCTCACTGGATCCAAGGGTTTCAGGCAGTGAAAAATAGTAACTATTTCATCCGAGAGGATTTGAAGGTAAATGAGACATTGTTGGAAAGGTTATTCAAAACCATTCGATGAAAAAATACCAACACATTCTAGATAAATCATTTTTGGTGTTTTTCATAATTTTTGAAGACCAAGCCATTGTGCTCCCGAACAAAACATGGGAAGTGTTTGGTATTTTGGTTTTTCTTTGGGTTGAGGTCAGGCCATGGACATTTAAACATTTGTAACCAAGATGAGAGGTTGACATGGGTGTCACGAATTCATTCCACAATCCTAGAGTAGTTTAGGATGATAGAACAACTCGTTGACCATGCCATTATGAGGGTGGTTGGCCAAGGACCAAGGGTTCACATTTTTGAAAAAAACCAATACTTTTATACTCATTCTTCCATGAATCCAGAGTTGAATGCTTATTTTTCCCCTAAGGTTGGAAAACCAACATTATAAAAATCTTAAGCCCATGTTATTCTCCATGTATGAGAGATAACATGTGCTTAACTTAGGGGATATTTTTGAAATCAGGTTTTCTAGCAGTCAAGCATACATCTCAACAGAAGCAAAGTACCATAAAATGATTCAGACTATGGAAGACATATTTGCACAAGTAATGATGACATTTTTCATAGAAAAGATGATAAAAAATGCATGGAGATGATAGATAGATGCATGATTATACTTAGGATGAAAATGTTTAAAAAGAGTTTGCTAAAAAAGGCATTTTTATTTCATGGAGCCTATCAAGCTTCTAGGAAATGCATGAGTATACTTATATCATGTTAAGATGCATATTTAAACATGAGATAAAGATATGAATATGGAAGGAACATTGCAAGAAATACATGGACAGAGGCTGTTATGGTGATGAAAATGCAAAGGAGCATGCTTAGTTAACCAAATAGCATGAAGGCACCAAGAAGAACATCAAGATCCTAAACTACCATAACTAAAGCCACAAAAAAAAGCATGGAAGTCCTAGAATGGTCATGAAGCATAAAAAAGGTTTACTAAGATGATGTTAATGACAAAACAAAAGTTTCAAAGATTAAGCTAGAGGGGATATACCGAAAAACTTGAACTTCTCTTTTTCTCGAAGTAGTGGTTGTAGGCTTAATTTTTTCCTTCTCCTTGCTATTATTTAGCAAGAAAGGATGAAAGGAAGTAGCTTTTTGGTGGTATAGTTGATGGTGAGGCTTTTTAAGGATTAAAATGTGTGCAAAGTTAGGTTCTTAAAGGTTTTCCAGTGGTGGTTTGGGGTAGCGATGGGAATGGAAGTTGGTTAAGGGTGGAAGGTAATGGAACAGTGTTTTGGTGAGCTTTTGGAGCTGAAGTTGCTGGAAGATTTGTGGGGATACATGAAGAGTTTTTTGGGATTGCTGGTGAGTTTTTTTATAGTTGAGAAAGTTTTTTTCTAAGGTACCTCATTCTATTTTTCTTGGTTTAGCCTCTTCTTTTAGAAGACAATGCAAAGGGCATTTTTGATTTTTTTTCTTCTGCACTAGGGCATATCTTTTTGCTCCAGCTACCATGTTTAGTTGACTCCCTTCTTATTGGTTTTGCCCATACTGAGTAAGGAGGTAGAAAGGCTGTGAAAGCCTGCAAGCTGGAAATATGCCTGCCATCTTCTTACACCTATATATTTTATGAAAGTGACCTTTGTCATTAAATGGTTGGACTCCAAAAATTTGTTAAAATCTATTAATGAACCCATAATTGAGGTTTGCAATGTTATATGATAGTTCCTTAGTGCAAAAACATGTTTAAATCGATTTTTGAAGGTTGAAAAAGGCTTAAACTACGCAAAAATGCCTTGTTGTATCGATACACAAGGTACATTTTACTCCTGAGTATTGATACAATGAGTTATGTATCGATACTAAGAGCAGAAAAAGTTTCCATTCTTAAGACTTAGAGCCCTATATCGATACTCTATGGACTTGTATCGATACTCATGCTTGTGTATCGATACATTTCAACAAAAATTACAACTTTAGCGATTGCCAAGACTTGTGTCAATACAATCATGCTAGATATCAATACCACACCTTAGGTATCGATACCAAACCCTCATGTATCAATACTATACATGGAAATTCAAAAGTTTGGTAACGTGAAAGCCTTGTGACAGTTTTTAAGCACCCATATGACCCGCACACACCTTAGGTTCCTCGAGTTGTCTTATCTTGGTCACAAAAAGAGGAAAATTGGCTCGCGTACTCACTTGAACGACTCGATGACACCCTAAAAATGACCTTTGATGTCTCATTTTGCATTTTTCTTTAAAGCGAACCATAAAAATTTTAGACCTTCATAAAAGAATCGCCTAGCGATCATTCGCTAACTTTATTTCTATTTTTTTCTAATTTTGTCATCTTTTACCTAACTTCTAGGATACCAAAAACTAGTTTGGACAAAATAAGATGTCTACTGCTGCCCCTCTTTGACCGTTGCTAAGTATTAGGAATAGGGCAAAGACAAATGACACCATTTTGTTTGGCCAGTGTATTAGGTTATTTTTTGAGTGGGAAAGAAAAGGTATCCTGCTCTTTGAGGACTAAAAGAAAAAAAGTGCCACCAGCTTGTGAGCATAAAAGTAATAAAAAAGGCATCCTGCTCTTTAAAGACAAAATTAAAGAGGTGCCACCAGCTTATGTGGGCTTAAAGTTAAGTGAAGAAAGATGTCTAGCACTTTATGGACTAAGGTAAATAGGTGCCACCAGTTTGTATGGGCTTTAAGGTAAGAAAACGCTTTACTCTTTGAGGATGGAGGTAGGTAGTGTGGTGCCATTAACTTATGTGGGCTTTGATAAGTGTCCTACTCTTTGAGGACTAAGGTAGGTAATTGCCACCAACTTATATAGGCTTTAAGATAGGGAACCATCCTAGTCTTTGAGGATTGAGGTATGTAGTTACCACTAACTTGTGTGGCTTTGAAAAGTGTCCTACTCTTTGAGGACTGATATAGGTAATTGCCACTAACTTATATAGGCTTTGATGTGTTTTTGAAATCAAAATAAATGGTACATTAAGTTCCTTACAAATTTGACTTATGTGTATGAAAGCTGATACCTATAAGATCTTAAATGTTGCATAATGCATAGAGGTGCAAATGCCTTTCTAATTGGCCTAATCTAATGGCTGGTTTTGGGCTTTTTTCAGCTTTGGTGAGGTGGCCTTTTCTCCAGGGTTTGTCATTCTTGCTTTAGATTTTCAAAGGCTTTGAATGTTAAGATTGTCCCCTCTCGAAGGTACAGAGGGTTCATGACCACTTACTGAAGGAAGATTTTGAGTATATTTTCTAGATATGGGGTCCTAGTGTAAGATCGATAGTTTATTCTTAGTATTTAAACATAAAACAAGGTCCTTGCAAAGTTCTATCTTTCGAAGTAATGTTATGAAATCCTGTTATCAATTTTGTTTATTTATCAAGCATTATCAACTAAATGATAAATATGATGCAATAAGAAATGCGGTGCTACGATAAGATTCTGTGAGAAATCAAGTAATATTTTTGATTCAAAGAAAAAGGGAGCAATTCGTAACAAACTTATAAGATTATGGAAGGTTTTGAAATACAAAAAAGATATAAGAAGTCTTTGTGGTCGACTGGCTCTGACGCTAATGACATGAATTCTCCATTAAGTGCTTTTGAAGATTTTTTTAGAGCAATTGATTCTTTTGGTGCTGATGACTCATAAGAAGATCCCTTTAGGTTGCCCGATGCTGGGATAGAGGCTTTAAAGTTAAGCGGTTCCCATTTTTTAAGTGTAAGTGTGGATGAAGTTTTGGTGGGGTGGTCAACACAGAACCTATGGGTTAGGTTATGACTTGGTGTCTTGGTTAAAGTTATGAATATAGGGAAGAATGATTTTATTTGAATGAGAATGTGTGATCACTTAAGCCATCCTCTTGGGTTTTCAACTTAAGTTGGTTTTCTTTTTTCTTTTTCTTTTTATTATTTTTATGTTGTTTTTCTTTTTTTTTTATTTTTTCTTTTTTTTTTGAGTGGTAGGTGAGGGACTAATAGGATGCCCTTTCGAGTTTTCATCTTAAAGTCTTTTTAGGCATAGTACTTCTTAACAAAATCAGAATCACAGGGTTGGGTAGGTCACTACCATCCATCCCAGTTAAGATTAGAGCTCCTCTAGAGAATACGCGTTTTACCACGTATGGCCCTTCCCAATTTAGGGTCATTTTCCATAAGCATCTTTATGGATTGGGAGAATTTGTTTGAGCAGCAGGTTACCTTCTCGAAACTGATAAGGATAGACTTTTTTATCATGCACTTTTGATACATTTACCCATGACAGATAGCTTTGATCCTTTTCTCTTTAATGAGATTGAGTTGCTCATATCGATTTTTAACCCACTCAGCCTCCTCAAGTTATGACTCCATTAAAACTCTGAGGGAAAGGATTTCAACCTTGATGGTAGATAGCCTCTATGCCGTAGACCAAGGAAAATAGAGTAGCACCCATAAAAGTTCATACAGCTATATAGATTGGGAGAATTTATCTGAGCACCAAGTTACCTTCTTGAAACTAACGAGGATAGACTTTTTTATCATGTGCTTTCATCATGCACTTTTGATACATTTACCCATGACAGATGGCTTTGATCCTTTTCTCTTTAATGAGATTGAGCTACTCATATTGATTTTTAACCCATTTAGCCTCCTCAAGTTATGACTCCATTAAAACTCTGAGGGAAGGGATTTCAACCTCGATGGTAGGATAGCTTCCATGTCGTAGACCAAAGAAAATGGAATAGCACCCGTAGAAGTTCGTACGACTGTGCGATAAGCATGTAAAGCGAAAGGCAACTTTTCATGCCAATCTTTGTACATCTCAGCCATCTTTTCAACTATCTTCTTGATATTTTTGTTGGCTGTTTTAACTGCCTCGTTCATCTTCGGATGGCATGAGATGGAGTTTTGATGCTGAATCTTTAACTGAGAGCAAACTGCTTGCATTATCTTATTTTTTAGGTTGCGTGCATTATCAGTAATGATTTACTCGGGAAGATCATATCTACAGATGATATCCTATTTCATAAATTTGCACATGACGAATCTAGTGACATTAGCATAAGAAGCTGCCTCTGCCCATTCGGTGAAGTAACCGATCGTGACCCAAATAAAGTGATGCCCAGTAGAAGCTTTAGGGGTAATCAGTCCAATCATGTCCATGCCCCACATAGAAAAAGGCCATGGAGTTATCATAACATGCAAGGATGTTGGTGGGACATGGATTTTGTCAGTGTAGAATTGGCCTTTATGACACTTTCGAACATAGTCAGTGCAATCCTTTTCAAGGGTCAACCAATAATAACCGGATTGCATTACTTGTTTTGCCATTCGGTGTCCATTAGCATGCGTACCATAAATCCCTTTATGAACTTCTTCAAGTATTCTTTTGGCCTTAGAGGCATCCATGCATTAGAGTAATACCTAATCCCTGCTTTTTTTATACAAAATCTCCCTATCCAAAATGAAGTTTATAGCTAATCGTCTGATGGTCCTCTTATCAGTTTCAATGGCACCTTCTAGGTATCGTTGATCCTTGATGTATTAAAGGATATCCTGATACCATGGCAAACCATCTTTCTCTGGTTCAACATTCTGGTAGTTTCAGATAGAAGCAATGTTCGATTCTCGATTGACTTTAAACATGGAAGATAAAGTGGCCAAGGCATTAATAACTTGATTATCTTCTCGAGGTAGATGATGAAAACTAATATCATCAAACTCTTTCTTGAGCTTTAATATCAGACTCCCATAGTGGATCAGTTTAGCATCACATGTTTGCCATTCTCCTTTTAGTTGGTAAATGATAAGGGCTAAACTCCAAACATTTGAAATGTTCGAATGCCTCTTTCAATGGCTGCATAGAGTCCCATGATGCAACCTTATATTCTGCTATGTTGTTGGTGCAGTCAAAGTTTAATTTGGCTATGAAAAAGTAATGGTTTCCCTTTGGCAAGATAAGAATTGCCTTAACTCCATGCCCTAATGCATTTGAAGCTCTATCGAAATACATTCTCCATGATGACCCATACTTGATCATGTTATCTGCCTTAGATATGCACATCAAGTCTTCATCAGGGAACTCAAAGTTTAAAGGCTGATAGTAATTTATGGCTCGACTTGCCAAAAAGTCTACTGTTGCACTGCTTTTAATGGCTTTTTGGTTCACATACATGATGTCGTACTCAGAAAGCATAACCTACCATTTGGCTAAGCTCCTAGACAAGGAAAGGGCTTTGCACAAATTCTTGATGGGATCAAACTTGGCGATTAACCATGTAGTATGGTATAGCATGTATTACCTTAACCTTCAGGCTGTCCAAGTTAAAGTACAACATAACTTTTCTATGAATGAATAATTATTTTCATATTTTGTAAACTTCTTGCTCAAGTAGTAGACAGCCTATTCCTTCTTTCCTAATTTATCACTTTGTCCTAATATATAGCCCATTAACTTGTCTAGGATTGATAGATATAGAATTAGTGGTCATTCAAGCACTGGTGGCATAAGTACTAAAGGGTTCAAAAGGTAATGTTTAACCTTATTGAAAGCTTCTTGGCACTCTTGGTTCCATTCTCCAAGATTTTATTTTTTTAGTAGCCTAAAGATTGGATCATATTTGTCAATCAATTGAGATATGAATCGGGCTATGTAGTTCAATCTTCCTAAGAAACTCCTCACTTTCTTTTGAGTTTGACGTGGTGGTAGGTTTTGGATAGCCTTAACCTTGTCAAGATCCACCTCTATTCCTTTTTCACTCATAATGAACCCTAATAATTTACCAAAGGTAGCACCAAATGTGCATTTAGCAAGATTTAGCTTGAGCTGATATTTACGAAGCCTTTTGAAGAGCTTTTGTAGGTCGGCGACATGCTTACTCTCTTTGGTTAACTTAGCAATCATATTATCAACATAGACCTCGATTTCCTTATGCATAAGGTCATGGAACAATGTTACCATAGGCCGTTGGTAAGTTACCCCAATATTCTTTAACCTGAAAAGCATCACTTTATAGCAAAAAGTTCCCTACATGGTCACAAAAGTGGTCTTTTCCATGTCTTCAGAAGCCATTTTGATTTGATTATAGCCCGAGAATCTATCCATGAAAGAAAATAGTTTTTGGCAGTGTTGTTTACTAAGGTATCAACGTAACGTAGAGAAAAATTATCCTTAGGGTTGGCTCAATTAAGTCCCAGTAGTTTACACACATTCGCACTTTATTATCCTTCTTAGGAACTGGGACTATGTTGGCTACCCATTCAGGATGTTTGGGTAGCTTAAGAAATCCTACTTCAAATTACTTCTTGACTTCTTCCTTGATTTAAGGAGCATTTTTGGTTTCATCCTCCTCAACTTTTGCAAGATTGGTTTGCATTCAGGTTTGAAGGGAAGTTTATGAACCACAATATTGGTATCTAGCCCTAGCATGTCTTGATAGGACCAAGTAAACAAGTCTCAATATTTCTGAAGATGACTTATTAGTTCTGCTTGAGTTGATGGATTTATAGAGGTTTCGATTTTGACTTCTTTTGGGTCTTTTTCTATTCCAAGTTTTATTATTTTAGTGGATTCTTTATGAGGTAAGATTTTTTTTCTTCTTGTTCAACTAATCTTAATAGGTCTAAGGGTATAGGGTTTTCTTCAAGGCCCTCTTCATATTTGACTTTACCAGCATAGATCGGTTGGTTGAAATCAATTATTAAGGTTTTAGTATGAACATTCATGACAACTTCATTGGGGTACCTAAAAATATGGAAAAGAACAATATAGGTGGAAAAAAAAGCCTATGGTCAGCAAATATTATGAACACAAAGAATGAATGCAAAATGCTTAGTCATTTTCATTGATAATACTTAATAAAAGCTACCCATACAAAGGATCCTACAATGCTTTTGGGTGAGAGCATGTAGGTTTAGTTCATAGCATTACTTTGAAATTGACTTGAACAGTACAAGAATCTCGATCTCAGTCCAAACACTTGGAACAAACCATGGAGGGCATAGGCCAGTCTCTGAACTTGTAGTTGACATCTTTGGCTCACTAATTATATTGATGGAGACATCCTTGAATGCTTTGTTCAATATAAGCACAGAACTAGCAGAACCAGTATTTACATATCCCCTTAGGTGAAAATTTTCTTGTAGTTATGGGAATATCATTGGCTTATCCTCTATGTCTTATCTTGACAAATGAGCCACTCTTCTTTCATGGTTCTTTTGGGCTTGCTTTCTTTTCTATTGTGTATTGCGCTTGAATCCTAACCCTCTTTAGTCAATCTGATGGATCACCTTTAGAGCTTTAGCAATTCCCTAGAGGCATCTTCCAAGCCCTTTTCTGGCTCCAGCATCTTTGTTGACTGTTAGTTTAAAGCCTATTTACGTGCTTCTTGACAAATGGGGTTTAATCATTGGCAATCCCTCTTAACATAGGTGGATTGATGAATTCAAATGATTGAAAAGAGGGTTCTAGAATGCCCTCAATAGGTTCAACATATAGGGTATCTTTTGAGGTAGCAGCAATGATATTTTTTTCTCCACCGATACTGACAACTTTGTTTCCAATTACAAACTTTAATTTTTGGTGTACGGATGATAGAACTGCTCTCACAGAATGGATCCATGGCCTTCCCAAAAGGCAATCATATGATGTAGCAATGTCTATCACATGAAAGTTAACCTCATAAGTACATAGGCCTATTTAGAGTGGGATAGTGATGTTCCACACAATGCTTTTGCAGTTTCTGTCAAACACCTACATGATTGTGTGACTGTTTTGAATGTAAGACGCATCAATAGGGAGCTTATTCAGGCATGACATAAACATTACATTTAAAATTGATCTGTTATCGATGAGCACCTCGGGCAATACGCTCCATTTGTAGTATGTGGTGATGTGAAGGGCTTTATGATTTCCACTTCCTCTTTGTGGAATCTCGTCATCGCTAAAGGATATGTAATTGTTAGCCATGATGTTCACTTGATGATCTAGCTAGCCTATAGAAATATTAGGAGAGACATAGGCTTCATTTAAAACTTTTAAGAGTGCATTTTTGTGAGCTTCAAAGTTTAACAAAAGTGACAGCATGGATATTTTGCCAAGTTACTTATTTACCTAATCCACGATACTATATTCACTGTGTTTGATGAACTTAAGAAACTTCATTACTTCTTTATCACTTATCTGTTCCTTAGTAACTTTTGAATCTGACCCTTTAATTGCAAACTTAAGTGTTCGAAGATTCTGGCTAGTATCTTCTTGCTGAGCTTCATCTTTTAAGGTTGGTGGTGTATAACACCTACCACTTCGAGTCAAGTGGCTTACCACTTTGAGGCTAGTTGACTAGATTCCCTGATAATTAAGGCTTTACTCTCATAGTTTCAGGGAATATCGTTGTTATCTTGTAAGGGAATATATATGGTAGTTGAATGACCATCTTTAGTGCAGATGGGGTAAGAGCAACTAGAGGACATGGTCGATTATCATACAATAGTAGTGG
>JBBYHM010000012.1:6326839-6339163 GCA_038381775.1 Adansonia rubrostipa
TTTTTTATTATTAACTTAATTATCTCAATTTAGCTTTTCAAGCAGTCAAATGTGTATATATATATATATATATATATTTACGTTAATTATTGAGTTAATATTTTTCATATAGGCTTACCAAAAAATAAAGTTAAACTATTACAATATTTAATAAAAATTATATATTTAACTTATTTTATTTTTTCTAAATATATATGAAATCTTATGTTTTTATTTTGTAATATTAAATAATTTTATGCATATTTTAATTAAATTATAAATTTTTTGGGATATTGAGACTTTAATTATTACTTTTATTTTACATAGACAATATGAGTTATAATACTTAAAATTGAAAATTTTAATTTTATAAGGAATTTTATATTGTTTGTAATCTTAAAATTGTATATAATATTTAAATTTTAGTATTTTCATATAAAGCTATTCATGGATCGGATCTTATTAAACTCGAATAGCAAAAAAAAAAAATTGCTTACTGAAACCCAGTACAGCTTATCTAGTCTTTAAGGGTATTTATTTAATATTAAAAAATAGTTTTTTATATTTAATTTTTAAGATTTTTATAATTAGAATTAAGTAAACATATTTTTAATTAAAAATAGTGTACACACAAATTTCGTGTCAAAAAATAACAAAGAAAATTTGGAGATAAATAAATCAACTTGATTTATCATACTTGAATTGCAATCTTTGGATGTTCTTTAAAATAAAGAAATCCTTTGATTCTTTTTTTCAATAAAAACTTCGATCCAAAAGTCTTCTAGACTTGATCTGGAATCGTTAAGGTCCGCTTCAAGGGTTTTCTAGACTTGATCTTGACAAATGAAATTTAACTCCTCTCTATTGCAGAAACAAGATCGAAGAGCAACTTCCTGAATAACGAGAGCTGTGTTCTTTACATTCTTGAGAGAAAACTTCTTGAGATTTTGAGAGAACTTGAATCTTCAAAATCTGCTTCTTCTCTTCACGCTTGTGAATTGTGTTCGATGATTTTGGTGGAGACCCTTTTTTATAGTGCCAATGAGCTAAGTAGAAAAGAGTTCATAAAGAATATAACTTCTTTAATAAATTTATCTTGATGAATTATCTCTTAATTAATTTAAATTAATTAGAGATAAAACTTTTTTTTATTTATCTTTAAATTAAAAACTTTTTTTTATTTATCTTTAAATTAATTTTAATTTAATCAGAGAGAAAACTCTAAATTAATTTAAATTTAATTAAAGATAAATATTTATTTATGATGTCATCAATTGCACGTAGTGATGCAGAATTTAATTGATAATTTCTTAATTAAAAGAAATATCAATTTTCACGTGGCAATTTGTGATTGGTCAAAATTTTTTTCCTTCTGCAAATAGATCCAAAATTTAAAAATGTATTCGGACTGAACTTATTTAGTAAAATTGATAACCCAATTTATAAATAGATCTAATTCATATGATTTTTATTTTAATATCTTGATATTACTGTATTCTTAGCTTTGCCTTTGCCAGAGACCACTAGCACTTTTTTTAACACTTAAAATGAGGCTATTAAAAAGGGATAATAACATATCAGATATTTACAATTTTTTATACTATTCGTATTTACAATAGTGAATTAAATTAAATAACATTATCTGTTGGATAACCAAATATGCTAAGTTAACCTTGGAAGCAAAGATTTGATTATTTCTATGAGCGTAAATTTTTGCATTTTACATTCAGATATCCAAATTCATCATGCCAAAAGTAATACAAATTTGAATAATGAATTTGAATAACTGAATCTGTTATCTATAAGAGTAATTTGGATTCATATAATAGATGTTGAAAAGTTTATATCTACATCTATTACAAATAGTAATTATATCTTAAAAGTTTAAATTAATATTCGTAATATCTAAATCCGTAAAAAATAAATTGAATAATTGTAAATATCCAAATTCATAGTATCTATTACCAACCTTACTATTAAAGTCCTTTCCTTAAGCTCAAAAACACACAAAAATAATGCTAAAAGCAAATATGGATTTCTCCACTTAAGAGGGACCTAACACGAGTTAGACTAAGTTGGATTGAATCAGATTAGAAAGAATAATAAGTGGAGATCAAATCGAAATCAATACGAGTTGGATTGAATTGATCGAATCGGATATAAAAAATATAAAAGTTTAGCTAGGATCGAAATCGTGTTTAGTGTCCTCCAATCTACCCTGATTGGATATTTATATATGTGTATATATATATATAATATTATCTTATTTTTAAATTTTATATTATTAATTACATATTATATTAATAAAATTATTATTTAATACTAATTAAATTGATTAACTTAATAATATAACACATTAAGAAGTAGTTAAGACTCGAGATATAAAATAAATTAAAAAATAAAAAATTTCCAAAATACATTATAAAATGTAAATATAAATTGGTAAAAATCGTGTTTAATATAAATTATATAACGGCAAATTAGAATAGATTTTCATGGTAAAAAATTCGGTCCAACCCGACCCGTTGTCATCCGTACACTAATTCGGGAAAAAAACAGAGCAGCTTTTTCACATTGATTCTGTTTTATATTCCCCATAAATATCAAACATTTATATATCCTTTCATTCTTTCAGAAAAATACCCATTGTTTGACCCTTCTCCTTCTTCCCGTTTCTGCTCTTATCCGTACGTCCAATGCCCTACCCTCTTCTTCTTTTAAGTTTTAGCTATGTCTGATCGTTGTTACTATGATAGTTTTATTGAAGTTCATGTTTTTGTTATAATGGGGTTGTGGAAAACATGGGCTCGGGGGTTACCCTTAAGTCTAAAGCTGAAATTTTTATTTGTTTTCTTTTTAACCTGCATTTTCTTGGTAGCCAAGCAAAAAAAAAAAAAAATAGTCTGCTCATTTTGCTTTTTTTGTAATGTTAAGTGTATGTTGTTAGCAATGTGATTCAGTTAAAGAAACAAAAAAAGATTTTTTTTTTTTGATATTTTATTCAACTTGAATTACTTAGTTGTTTAGCAAAAAGAAAACATAGGCAAAGACAAGATTTTGTTTTTATTTTTTTGGGTTTTTTTTTGGGGGGGGGGATATTATGTTGTACTTTCTAAATGGATTGAGAAGTTGATGAAGCTTTACTTGAGTGAGGGTTTTGGTATCTTATATACCAAGTAATGAATCATCATTGACCTAAAAAATCTTTCTTTTGCTAGGATTTGTTTGCTAGCAATAATGAAAAGTGGAAATAATGAAAATTTTGAGTTTGATTTTCCAAGTCTTATAGCGTAACTATTTTAGATTAAAAAGTTTTCATCTTTCCTCCCAAGCAATCTATCCAATAGTAATCAATGAGAACTGAAAGAAGGAATTATTTTGGCTCATAGGGGAACTCCAATGAAAATGGATATTTTAATAATTTATTTTTGACTTATTTAACCATTTGGCAATTTAGTGAGGTTTCCATCTATATATGTTCTTTACAATTTCATATTTTGATCATTTTGAATTTCGATTTTGTTCGCACTTGGTTCATTTGAATTTAGGTTATTTCAGTTCTTAGATATTAAATTTTACAGTCAAATTAATGTAATTTTGTTCATTTCGGGTTAATCTTAATGGCTTTAGATAATTTTGGACTCGGGTTTGAGTTGTGCTGCTACTTTTCTTGGTCCAAATGGATTGGACCACGTTCAGATTTGGGTTGGATGAGTTTTTCAGATCCGTGATAGCTTTGACAGCTCTAAATTCAAAATAAATTTTCATGTGAAGTAGATAATGGTAGAACATAGTTTCTTGTTGCTTGGAAAGGTTTTATAAATACTGTGCTTTAAGTTCATGACTGACAATCAGTAGGATGCATTTTGTTTTGATTCTAGGATTTTCTAAGTGAACTATCTTGGAATTACATAATCATTTTTTGATGGTATGCTAACTGAAGTTAAGGGAAATTGCTGTCTGTCATTGTTCTACTCTATTTGATATTCATCTAGTTAGTTGCCATTAACAAGGGAGAAAATTGCAGTTTGGTTTCATATTGCACAATATCTTCCTAACCAAAATAGGACGTCTAACCTCATTTAAGCCGAATGGTTAGGCTATATTTAATTGCAGAAGGCAGTTGCTTTTCAAGTTTTAATTTAGGAAAACTTTTAGATTCTAGTTTGATTGACATAAGGGTTCTGCTTGGTTCACTTTTGATGTTTAATAGTACCTTTGTGAACCTGCGTCTACTGATACTCTTTCAACTTCTTGATTAACATGGTTCAATCAGTCATTAACATTTAACGAAATAGGTAGACTTTCTTTTTTTTCTTGCTCTAGAATTTCTATAGATTTATTTTTCGGTCTGCATTCATATTAGCTGTTTTCCCGTGTTGTCTTTACAATTTGTATTTCTGTTGCATTGAAGTCTCAGAGATTTTGTTTCCTTATCTTTTCCTTAATTATCTACCCTTTTTTTTTCAATATCCGTCAGTGAAAGGGACTTATGCAAATCGCATGTATGTCATGATCATCATGTTGTGACCATATATTTACTGGATTGCCTTTTTCGCTTTGTCTCATTGATTGGATTTTGCTGGATTGCCTTTTTCTTTTTTTTGCTTAGTATCTTCGTCTTAACAAGTAGTAGCTTTTTTTTTGTTTAGTTTATCTGACAACCTCAGCTGCTGCAGGCTACAGTATATTGGAGTTATATGAAGGAGAAGGAAAAGGGTTTTTGGTGAGTAGCAAAATTAAGACTTTCATTTAATCATTTGCTGATGGCTATAAATGAAAGAATTCGCAAGGCCTTTTATGCAACAAGAGCTTTAGGTATTCCTGATCAAGAGGTGAAACCAGTGCTGAAGCACCTTCTGAAACTGTTTGATAACAAATGGGAACTAATAGAGTCAGAAGACTACCGCGCACTTATCGATGCATATTTCGAGCTCAAGGAAGATAAAGTATTTTTTGTTTTGTTCTTTTTTAGTGCACTGTTCTATTTCATTCTTTAGCTGTTTATCTATTTCACGGACAAATCTTACTTTACCTATTTGTCAGTCAGGTAGTGACATGATTGATGAAAATGTTGGCTTTTATTAATCCGTTAATCATGGTGGCAGTTGTTCCAAAGAATTTTTAATCTCTTTTTTTCCTTGGCATTTCAATGGTAGTTAATCTTTTCTTATAGGGAGTAGATGATCAGGAAATTGTTGTTGTCGAGCATGGTGAGTCTAGCAGGTTGCCTAAGCGGTTGTGCTTGCAAGAGCCGGAAGATCAGGCTTCATCTACAAAGGGCAGTGGAAGCCAAATTTTATCTTCTGAACAGAATGAAAAGCCTGTGGTAAACCTTCGGGGACTTGCGTTTTTTAATAAGAAGGATTCAGGTTCTTCTGGTTGTTCAAATTCATGTAACAAAGTGCAGCAGCAACAACCTGTCACTTGCGAGAAGAAAAGGCCCTTTCTTTTCATTTCTGACATAACTAAAGGCATGGAAAATGTGAAAATTTCATTGGTCGATGAAATTGGCAAGCAGGATCTGCCAAAGTTTACGTACATGCGAGACAACGTAATATATCAGGATGCTTATGTGCATATCTCAATGGCTCGAGTTGCAGATGAACATTGCTGTTCAGGTTGTTCGGGAGACTGTCTTTCAGTATCAATACCGTGTGCTTGCGCTCATGAAACTGGCGGAGAGTTCGCTTACACAACTGAAGGTCTACTAAGAGAAGAATTTCTAAGAACCTGTATTTCTATGAAACTTGAGCCTCAGGCGCACCACTTTGTTTATTGCTATGATTGTCCATTAGAGAGGTTGAAAAATGAGCATAAGCCTGAAAAATGCAAGGGCCATTTGGTTAGGAAATTCATTAAAGAATGCTGGAGAAAATGTGGATGTAATATGCAATGTGGAAATCGAGTGGTACAGAGAGGTATCGCATGCAAATTGCAGGTAAAATTCTCCAGGCTCCTGTTACAGTTTGTTAAGCAACAATTTGCTTCTTCACTAAGTGTAGATCTATTTTACTCCAAATCTTTTTTTTTTTTTGAAGTATCCTTATTTGAGACTCACATCCAAGTCCAAGCAACATAGGTGAAGGTGTTCTTTATGTATTCATTTATGCTTTCTATTCAACTGCAGAAATGCAACTTTGCAAAATGGCTTAAATTTAGCTTTTAGAAGTTGCCCTTCATATACACCTTAATGTCTTACTTCAGCCTTAAGTGATGGTGCATTAAGGTTGCTACTGAAAAGCCATTGCTTGAGTTCCTGTTTATTACTAAAATAAATGCATGCATGTTGTTAAACAGAGATTGTGCAAATCTAGTACTACAGTTTTTTTACAAATTCCGCTTATCATTTCATTATTTACTTCATAGTTTCTCGATCTACGACTTAATGCGTACATGATCTACTGTTGTATGATAAGTTTAGATTTTATATGATAGGTTCAGATTCTGTATTCATATCAAGCGTGCTTTTACACTTTAGGTGTTCTGGACTCCTGAAGGAAAAGGTTGGGGTGTCAAGACTCTCCGGGACTTGCCTAAAGGAACCTTTGTTTGTGAATATGTTGGGGAAATCTTGACGAACACTGAGTTGCACGAGCGGAATACGAAAGGCAGTGGCAATGCAAAACATACGTATCCAGTTACACTGGACGCAGACTGGGGCTCGGAGAAAATTTTAAAGGACGAAGAGGCACTTTGTTTGGATGCAACCTTCTGCGGAAATGTTGCAAGGTTTATTAATCATCGGTAATTTTCTTGAGCTCAAAAAAATATATGTTCTTAAGTATTATATGGCAATTTTGGCCTTGTTTTGTTTCTTCTAGTACTCTCAAATGCATTTTTAACAGGAGAAAACCTCTGATAGTGCATCTCAGAATTTCGTAGACGTGAATGAGTAGCTAGAGCACCTAAATATATTAATGCCAGTCATTAAGAACAATAGAAGGAAAGCAAAGGAGCATGATCTTCGAATAAGCATTAAATGCTGAAGACGCAAAAAGAACATGTTTATCAAAATCGTCGTGTTAGAGTGGTCATGGCATTCATCATTTGGATTGCTTACATTACCACTGGAGTTGCAACTA
Organism: Adansonia rubrostipa; assembly: GCA_038381775.1. NCBI lineage: Eukaryota > Viridiplantae > Streptophyta > Magnoliopsida > Malvales > Malvaceae > Adansonia > Adansonia rubrostipa. The sequence goes on from JBBYHM010000012.1 coordinate 6,333,904, forward strand.
TATCAAAGAATTTTAATGTTGTTATGCAAGAAAGATTGCCATGGACCTTCGAAAAATGTTCCCCCCCCCCCCCCCTTTATTTAGACAACTGGTACTGGGACATATTAATTTGATATATTTGTCCCGAAGAACTGAATTATTTAACATTGTCTGTAATTTATGTTTTCGGCTTTGAATGGTGCACTATTGCTGTACCGTTAAAAAATGAAACATATGTTTATCCAGTAACACAAATGCTTAATGTTATCAATTCTTGCACTTAAGACTTCCTAAAATTTGCAGATTAAAGTCTGGGGTTTCCTTTTTAGCTGTCCTTCATGATTTATCTTAGCCTCTTAATTGGCGATGCAGTAAATCTCTGCCTTCCCTCCACAGTTTTTGCTTTTTTTTTTTTTTTTTGTTGGTCAATATGATGTTTATTTTTAACATTTCAGGTGCTTTAATGCAAACTTGATTGACATTCCAGTTGAAGTGGAGACTCCTGATCGCCATTATTATCATGTATGAATCAGACTGGTAACGAATTTTCGAGTTTGGTGTAGGCTAGAAGCAAAACGTAGGGTAGGGTTTTTTTTTATTTATGTTACTCTGACTCTTCAAAATACCCATATCTGACAGTGGTGCACAATATGTTTTCGGACATTAGTGGGAGGATACATAAAAAAGCTTAGAAAATTGAATGTAACCATATCTTATATTAATACCCTGAGTTTGAGTAACATAGGTGTTTGCCTGCATTGCTGTAACTGCATTTGAAGTGCCAATTTATCTTATTTACTTTGTGTTTCTATGAGCAGCTTGCGCTTTTCACTACTAGAGATGTGAGAGCTTCAGAAGAGCTAACATGGGTAAGTAACAGATGTTTATTATGTTGCTATTTTTTGAACTCAAACTTATCACCGGCCATTGTCATCGACACACGATGCAGATGAGACATTCAGCCCCATGGCAGTTGAGAGCTCATATCGAGCATCCGATAAGAAGTTACAAACTACATTTATAGATACAAGAAATTTAATGTAGCCATTGTTCTGCTTATAAGTTTAGCAATTTTGGTGAAGATACGTTATATCCTTGATATTAAGCATTAAGCCGTGCTTGAAATTATTGCAGGACTATGGGATTGACTTTAATGATCGTGATCACCCGATTAAGGCATTCGAATGCTGTTGTGGAAGTGAGTTTTGCCGAGATGTGAAACGATAAGGTTAAGTGTTTATTTTTCCTACCACGAAACTCATGGACTGTACCCTAAATGTTACTTAAAAATCTCTGCTTTTTCAATTACTCCGTACAAGTTTTTGCGTAGCCGTAAGCTATAATATTCGGACTCGGGTATGAGTGTGAAATATGTGTATGTATTTGACACAGGTATTTTTTTAAATTTTTTAATGTATTTAGAGTATTCTTGAACAGTCATATCCCATTATTATATCCGAAAATGTGCCGGACATAAATATTTCAAAAAAATTTAATATTTAAATTTGATTGGAATTTGTAGAATAGTATAAAAAATTCACCGTTTATTATCCATTGTCATCCTTAAATTGAGATTTCTAAAGTCATTGTACTATTGTGGTGCAGGAAACAGATTGGCAATGCCAATCAATGAACTGTTGATTAATGGAGGAATGAAAGAGAACCAAGCAGATAATGCTCCCTCCCAACTTTTCAAAGTTTCATGTAACAACACCTCTCATTTTTAGAACTGTTAGGATATATATTTCTATAAATGATACAATTTTCCGGAAATCACCGTGACACAGAAATTGTTTAAAAGAAAAGGGTTATCCTGTCCTAAAATAGGACATGATAGTTTTTGCTTTTGATAATTCATGTATCCCTTTATTCTAATTTGTTGTATACTTTAAAGTTTTTTTTTTCTTATTTTTATTTATCCTATGTCCTATGCGGTGTATTCTGTGTGAAAATACACACATAGATCAGTTTATAGGCTAGACTGAACGCAAGTGTTGATATTAATATTTTATAAGCTAGTTCAAGCTCGAACGGGATCGAAATATAGATAATTTGTTTTTTGTCCAAGCCAATCATATTTGTAAATGTAAAGCCCAAATCCGTTTAATTTTTTTTTAATTTAATCTTTAATAGTTTAATATATTTTTTATGAAATATTGTCAATATTTTTTTTTAAATTGTATAGTAGCAGTTTCATTATAAAAATTATTCAACAAGTTAACAATTAATAAAATAAAATTATAACTATTATTATAAAATATAAATATTATTAAAAAAACATAAACCAGGTAGAGTCAGGCTGGGGCTTGAAATTATTTGCCCAAGACTCGACCCTCTTTTTTTTAAATGAACTTGAATATTTTTGTTCGAGCATATTTTTCGGATGTAATATTTTTATTCAAATCTTTCTAATATCGATGACTCTTCGAGTTTAAACAAGTAACTAACAAGTCTATAATAAGTTTTCTTTAGATAAAAATCTAATATGGTATTGCTTATTAAAACTTTCGAGTTTCAATCTAATAATTTTGTTGTTCACTGGGTTTTACAAAATTGATGATTTGTTGCCATGTTAGCATTAGCATTTACATGTTATAAAAACACGATATATTTGATAAATAAAAAAATTATGTAATAAGTATAAAATTTTTAAATAAAATTAATATGAATGTTGATACACATATGATTAAAGGAGTAATTTATTTGAAGTTTGAAATCGATTTGAAATTTGAGTTTAAAATTATACTTGAACTTGATTAAGTTTCACTTTTAAAATTTAAGTTCAATTTAAGATAAAAATCGAATTACTCAAATACGTTTAATTGATTTTGTTTACCTTAATTATTCATGCGCAAGCTCAGTTTTAAATTGGACTTGATATTTTTTAATACTAACTAAAATAAAAATTTTAATTAAATTCGTGAGCTATCCGAATCAAGTATTAATATACTTAAATTTGATTTGCTTGATAACTTTAAATTCTAGCTTGACTCAATAATAACTTGTCCAAATTTATTTTTTTAATTAAATTTGAGTAATTTATTAGTAAAAATATCTCATTTACAATTTTACGGATGCCTCTTCATATTTAAAATTTTAAAATTAATTTATATTATATTTATATTTATTATATAATAAAAAAATATAAAATATAATAAAAATACACAAATTTTCTTCTCATTTATAATTATTCCATGCTGGAATTCTTTTTCTTCGTTGAAAGGACAAAAGCCAGAGCGACCATAACTTGACTTTTGGGTTATCTTCTGGGGTTCTTATGTTATTCTCCTTACTTCCTCTGCAATGGAGACCGAACCTTTACTTCATAAAGACTTCTTATGCTACGATTTATACAAAAACCAAGAATCAAATCGTAATAAATGCGGTGAGCGAATCAATGGGTTGGCTATTCTTGTGAAAATTGCGAGTTTTGGGTTCACAAATCGTGCGCAGAACAGCAGCTGCGTCCTCAGGTTTCAAACCTTCTGCATCCCGAACATCAACTGGCTTTATTCTGTGAAGATTCTGAGAGTTTTGTATGTGATCAATGTTTCTACATCTCTAGAGGCCATAGATACAGATGCAAGGATTGCTCCTTCAACCTTGATTTAACCTGTTCATCTTCTTCCATTAATGATCAACGACTCCATGGCCAGTCCCAGAGCTCCAAAAATGGTGAGAGAATAAGAATCCAACATTTCAGCCATGAACATCCCTTATATCTTTTCAACTACAGGAGGATAGGCGAAAAGGATTACATTTGTTCTTGGTGTGACAGACCTCTTTCTGTTTCAGATATTTCATGGGGATGTCTTAAACTTTGCACAAACACTACTTTTTTCCACGAATCATGTATTAGTAAGATACCCAGAAGAGTTAAACACCCATTTCATCCATCACATTCACTTGAATTACAATATAATAAGGATTATTCTTCTTGTTGCAGTGCTTGTAAAGGTGAACTCCATGGTTATCCATGTCAGAACTATTGTTGCTTTAAATGCAAGTTCTGGCTTCATGTTTTTTGCATTAGAACTCTACCTACTCTGAAACATAGCAGCCATGAACATGACCTTGCATTTTTTATAGTTCAAAATAGGAAAGATTTCAAGTGTAATCATTGTGATAAGAATTGCAATGCTCGAGCTGAATGGAGTATTTTGAACCCTTCTAGTTGGCTTTGTGGGGCTAGTGATTGTGCTTTCTACCGATGTGTACAATGTGATTTGAACTTCCATCTCAGTTGTATCTCGATACCGAGAACCGCTAAACATAGGTATTATAGACATCCTCTCTTCCTTAAAGATTCGATTAAAGAAGATGATTCTGGGAAGTATTGCTGTGATATCTGCGAAGAAGAAAGAAGTTCAGAACATCATGTTTATTATTGCGAGAATTGCTCGTATGTTGCTCATATTGAATGTGCTCTGGCTGAGGTAAAACCAAATACTTTGCTCCTATGTTACCTGGATTTAGAATGATTGTCGGATATGGGTTCTGTATATTTGGAGGATCATACTTCCGTACTTATATTCAAACATGTGTCAAACATAGATGTCTGACATGGTGAAGGGAAAATGAAGAGTCCCAGTAACATAGCTTTATTCCATTTTAACAAAATTTTGATATTAAGAGGAAATCCTGTAACCAACTCTCTATAAAATCTTGCCTCAGGAAAAATCAGGAGAGGTGTTGCCCTCAAGACAACAGTATAAAGATACTACATTTGACCATGCGGAGGCCTTTGCTTTGGTAGATAGCAAAGCTGCGGAACAAGATGAATCTAGGCAAAGCTATGCAGAATTTAAGGTGCAACCATCATGGCCCATTTTTTATTTGATTCTCAACACAATTCTCATAATAATTCGTTCATATTCTGTTTCCTTTCCATCCTTTCAGAAGCCAATGCTACATTTCAGCCACCATCATGATCTAAGCTTTAATGAGATAATTGATGAGTATAAAAATCTTTGCTGTAATGCTTGCAATATGGAAATTCGAGCTCCAGCCTATGTTTGTGGAAATTGTTACCGATTTTGCCTGCACGAAACATGCGCTAAATTGTCCCGGTACGTGAAGAAATTGTTGGACTTTATGTGGCCCACGTGATAATAAATGGACCAAGATAATCAAATCAAATTATTAAGGTGAAATTATAAAATAAATTCTATTCAGTTTAACTACTCTAGTGATAAGAGTTTAATTCTAATTCAGTAACTAATTAGAATACAGATTCCTTGATGGTAGGATACAACTCTAATTAGTCTTCTAGTATAGGTCC
>JBBYHM010000012.1:6339263-6352695 GCA_038381775.1 Adansonia rubrostipa
GAATCAATATTCACACACCCCTTTTGAGTCAATTATAATGCTTACATTTTTTATAGATCAAATCAATATCTACTCACCCTTTTGAATTACTTTTCATGAGTTTATTTTTAAGTTTTTTTTCTTCATCCTTTTGAATGCAGCTTGAGTATTTTTACCATGAACATCCCCTATGCAATGAGGTTATTGGAAAAAATGAAAGTGCTATCTGCCAAGTTTGTTGGTTGGAAATCTCAGGTCAAGCCAACGCTTGTAAAAGTTGCAAATACTACTTACACAAAAGATGCACCAAATTGCCCATTGAGGTACTACATCCTCTTCACCCACAGCATTTTCTCAAGTTGATCTCTGTGGACAGAGGTTTTGACAATCCATACACGTGTGAAGAATGTAGAGACACAAATTTCGGGTTTGCTTACGTGTGCTATGGGTGTGAATTCAAGCTTGATGTGAAATGTGCTACTTCATGGGTGCCTGAAACTGATGCCCAAAGGCTAAAAGAGATGGAGAGACAATTCAAATTGTGTCCTTTCAACCCAAATCATAGGTTAGACTTCGTCAATTTTGGGCCCAATCTTAGATCCTACGATGATTGTAGTTTTTGCGAACTAAAGATTGTAGGTCAGACCTACATATGCTTTGACTGTGAATATAAACTTCATGAAAGCTGTCTTGGATTTCCAGGGAAGATGCAACTCCAATTTCATCAATTGCACCCTTTTCACCCGTTTCCCGACTATGAAGAAATTTGTTGTGTCTGCAAATCCTCAACCTATATGTGCATTAGCTATTGTTGTTTGCAGTGTGATCTTTACCTCCATCCTCATTGTGCCAAATCCTTGAAGCGGGCTGTAAAATCCAAGTCTCACATTCATAGTCTATATTATTTTGGATCAAACACTGGGAGTTCCTACCATCGAGATGAAAAAGTATGTGGTGAATGCCAAGAGAAGTTTCCTAAGATTCCTTTCTGTTTTTGTATGGAATGTGATATCAAATTCCATACTGAATGTGCTCTGCCGCGTTCAGTAAAATCCAAATACCACATCCATCCTCTCGCTCTTACGGATCCTTTTCTGGAAGATGATTCAGGCGAATATTATTGCGACATTTGTGAAGAAGAAAGACATCCAGAAGATCATGTCTACCACTGCACAAAATGTCAAGGACTATTTTTTGCTCACATTAGTTGCGTACTCAATTCGGTAAGTCCACCACTATGATCTTCGATTTATAACTTTCTCCCCAATTTTTTTTTTAAGGGAAATAAGCATATAAATCCACACATAATTTCTCAGGCGTCATAATTTCATGTTTATTGGAAAATTTAGTAATCTGCCCACTTTGAATTATTTCAATTTAGTACCCTTTACTATTAATTTTGATGTCTTTGAACCAACCAAGCATACATATACTTTCCCTCTAGGTGAATGAAAAAACCCAATCCATTACCAAAAAGATAACAGCAGAAATATGAAAATAAACATACATATTGGATAGACATTACTTTAAATGACTAAAGTTACTGAACTTTACAGTTTCTTTTCTTATAAAAGTATAAGTTTAATGAAGTTTGATAAACTTATATTATTCGAATTCGGAATGAGTGCAGAGTATAGATACGTGTTTGATATATTTATATTTAATTTTTTTATAAGTTTTTCTATATGTTTGAAGAATTATGCCTCGTATCTATATCCGAATATGTATTAAATATTAATATTTTAGAAAAAAAATTTAGGAGTACAGATAACATGATAACAGTAAAATCCATCCTTTACCAGGAGAAAGAAATTGCAGCAGCAGATGAGCCATCCTCAAATTTGGTATTGGACTTTGAGGACACCTCAAGTCTGCCCGAGGGAGATGAAACAAAGGTAAAAGGCAAAGTAACAATGAATATCCAGAAACGAAGGAAATCAAATACAAGAGCAACAGAATGATTAATGTTATTATCACTTGAATGAAACTTCATAGTATGTGTATACATACATATATATTTAATTTGATGCCATACTTTGAAGGAAAATATTGTTTCATGTCATGTTGGCTTTAATTATTGCTGAAGTATATGGATTGAATATAATTCCTAATGCTTTCATCATTTTCATGATATATTATGCCCAAATAGGATTGAAAAGTTGCCTTGGATTTGGTATTGGAATTTTGCAATGCAACTGTTTGAAGCAGGCCGCAAAAGCTTAAAAAAAATAGAACAAAAGAAACTCCTAAAGATAACTTAAAAGCATAGGCAAAATTGAGAACTTAATGGTGTAAATTATGAATTTATTTATTTATTTATTTATTTTTGAACATTCACCATCAACCATTTTATAATTAGTATATATATATATATATATACATACACATACAAGGAACAAGGATCCAGTTATATTAATATAAAAATAAATTAATTTTGCATACTTTTGTAACTTTTTATACGATTAATATTTTAACAAAATTAACTACCATTAGTATTAGCAATATAATCATACTCATCATAAATGTAAATCTTCGAATCATTCCAAAATTTCAATTATATTAATTGAAAATATTCATTTTTTAATATATATTAAATGATCAAAAGTTTTTTCATTGAATAAATATATAAACATTTTTTATTTACTACAAACTTGAGATACATTATCTATATAAGTAGAACATAAAATATGACAATCAAATTAAATAAGTATAAATCCTATAAAAAGTTATAAAAATGTGTAAAACTATTTTATTGTACAAATGAGGTCATACCCTCAAAATAGAAAAAGCATTGTAAATGTTAAGATTCAAATTTTATATCTACTGAATTTTAATTACCGTAAAAATTAACTAATTTAACTTAAGACTAATATAAGTGAATTTTCCATACGTAGCCTTCGATAAATTCCCCTTTTAGGGTTTTGTTTTGTTTTGTTGATTGATCACTTCCTGAAATACAGTTAGATCATCATTCATGATTTAGGTAGATGAATGACATCAACATTCTCCTAAAAAACTTTAAAACTTTAAATATATCTAAATCAAACACATATCCGTATTTAATACACCTCCAAATTAGAATAACTAAGGATGACAATAGATAATAAAAATTAAATATCCACCACTATTCAATTCGTTTTTTGCAAATTCAGATATTATATTAACTATCTAATTTTGATATAAACCCTAATCAACTTTAAATTTGAATTATCCAACTGACTTTGAATTGGCAAATCAACTTCCACTAAAGTTTCAAATCGATCCAATATATATCTTATCAATCAAAAATACCATCCGTTGATCACATATTTATCCATTAAATTTTTTTTCGAACAATAGTTAAATATTTTTAACCAACTCAAAATTTGATTAATAAAGCATAAAATACAACGACCAATGAAATAAATATAAATTATATAAAAAATTACCTCGCCTCTATTATAATCTCTTACTTTTGTTAAGTTCCATTTGCATTTTTGCCAACACGACAGAATTGGGGGAAAGGAGCAAAGAGAAAAGATGAATTATAAACTAACAATGACCAGAAAAAGAATACCAATCACAAAAAATGAAAATTTAATGGCCATGGATTTAGATTACAAATATTTTGATGTCCTCAACAAAAATTAGAATTGAAAAAACATACAAAGCTATTTAAAAGAAAATGAACAGATCTTTTGTTCCTATCCAATTCAACATCACATAACAACACAACAACACAAAGACAAGAAGAGGCTCTTTCTTAATCAAAGTTGTTCCCACTATCAGTCATTCATTCCGCAGATCAAATGCCCCCGATATCACAAAGTAGTATTTAAAAAAATGATAGATGGGGTGCAGGGAGGAGGCTTACCTGTTTCTATGGCAGATGCCGCTGATGGGTTAAAATGATGGGACCATGTCGTTTATCCTTCCACCTCTTCATTCACCTGCCGGCTGCCACCACCACCTTTGGCTGATGCTCCTGTTGCCACCAGCCTTTTGTGCTTCTTGCTTTTCGCTTTTTTGGCTTTCATACGATTTTTTTTCTCGTTGGCATCGACCCAGGTGTAGTCGGATGGTATGTGGAAAGGATCAGCATCATCTTTATACCGATGACTATCGCTATCACTTGGCTGGCCACCTCGAGTTCCTCTCATCCATGAAATCCATGATGTTGAACTCTCTGATTCCTTTGACTTGGCATCCTGGAAATGGGCTGGACTGGAAAGAGGTGTTGAGAACTCCTCCATCGGCTGAAGCTCCTCAAATTTCGTGAAAGTGACAAGGACTCTAATAGTTGGGACAATAGGGATGGCAACCTGGAACATAGAAAATGAGACACTAAATATCAATTCATTAAAATGTTCAGAAAGAATGACAGTTTAGTAGCCAATCAGAGGGAAAAAAAAAACTTTCCTTTTTCCGGATGGGAGAAATGTTTTACAATAAAGTCACCACTTTCTACTGTAATTGCACAACCATCAGGGCCATTTTCAAAGTTAATTATGATTAAAGAGTGTTGAAAAACAGACAAATATACAATAAGAAATAGGGAAGCATTTTGCTACCTCAATATAATGCACAAAGCATGCGGTTCACTGTCAACAAGGTGGCCTCATAAACTAGAAATATAAATGTAGTAAATAGAACCTAAAACCCCATGTTTCATCATATCCACATCCTATATACGTAATTTACCATAGAGGTCGAGGGCAGATTCTAGCAATATGGCAAACCTAAGTACAGATTTAAAAAAATTGGCTTCCCCTTTGGATGGTTATGGGTTCAACATAACTTAAACTTCCAGACCTTAAAAATTATTCACCCCCAAATTCAAGGATAAGTTATAGTTTCCAGCATCCATTCATCTTGAAATACAAGATGCCAAGACACTCTCTTAATAACCTATTTTAGACCACAGCTTGACCCAGTGACCTGAAGTACCCAGTCTGAAATCTGTGTCTGACATATGTTTACACATAAGTATAGGGACAGACCCTCTAAATACATAGAAAAGCATAGAAAAAGTTAAACATATCCTTGTCGGAAACACACTGGTATCCGACACTCACACTCAAGTCCAAGTAACATAGACTTAAGGCAGGGTCTGAATCATCAGGACTAATGCATTGCGAAAGCTGCAGGAATGTTGTCGATCGAACAGATTTAAAGAAGGTGACAAAGCATATTCCCCTCACAAATAAATTTTAATTTCTCCACCACCCTCGCAAGAAAACTATCTCAGCTTCTATCATTAGATAAAAACACCATGACACGGATTCACGTGAACAATGGCCATGCCACTCCGAAGATTTCAACGAGAAAGAAAATATCAAATCATTATTAAAAAAGGAATGAGATCTAATATGCATGTCCCTCAAGTTTTTTCACTACCTTTACTTAAGTAATATTCTCAAATTGCAATAACCTCACATCTACTTATGTGCCTATGCGCTATAATGCTGCGCCAGGGACGCTCGTGAACTACATTCAGTGCTCGGGCAATGAAAGAACAATTCTGCACTCATTGAAGCACTTCCCAATCATCAATAAATAATGTGATTGGATTTAAAAACACCATAGGACAAAGGATACCACTAATAGAGTCATTCCCATTTTTGTCAGCATTAATGTGAAGAAAATGCGGTGATTAGATCACAGGACACGTTCAAGTAACCATCAAAGTACACTTCATTGCAGTTTGAGAATTTGCTCTAACCTAGGGCAACTGCCTAAAGATAAGCACGAAAACAATAAACCAATAAAATAGCAAAAATTGCGTTGACATTAAAAAATAAAGCATGATTTATGCATACAATTAAAACTAAATTGGATTTTTACCATAAAATCATATAATTATTTTGAGTACACATCTTAAATTACCTTGACTGGAAATGTGCCCAAAGGCAATTTAGTTGTCAAAAGCTCTCTTAGTCTCCTTATAGCCTTGACCTTGTTGGCTAGTATGTCAAGTAAAGGAAGGAGTTCCTCTGTCTCTAAAGGGAAATCTGGTGTTAACCACAAAACAGGTCTTAAGCCCTTTTTGTACTCGCTCTCGTGTTTAGCATCACTAATGCCCCCTTTCTTCTTCTTCTTCTTGCTGCCTTTATCTTTACCCTTCTTGCCATCCACAGCATCTTCCTTCGAAATTTCCAAAGATGATTTGTGGCTATCAACTTGTCTCTGATTGCTACCTTCAGGGGCCAATTTCGAGAACTTCTTCAAAATTTTTGAATCCTCGGGATCATCATTGTTCTTTGAGCCTTTCTTATTCCAACCAAACCAACTCTTCTTATCCTTGGCAACACCATTTGATTCACAGTTTTCATAGGAACCTCCTGAACCATTTTCTTGGGAGTCAATGACACCATGATCATCATCATCACAAAAGCCATCTGAATTTCCCATTCGAAGGGCTGAATCCAACTGCATCCTTTCCTCCGCTGTTAATACATCATCGTACTCGTTATTCTCGCCACCATTAACCATCCTTTCTTCATCATCCACGGAAAAAAGCTCTTCATCAGTCATTGCACCAGGAACCCTCCTCGACTTCACACTCACTGTCACATGAAGCATATCATAAACTTTGGCCTTCCAGTTCCCAACCATCTCACTTCTCTCTTGCCGCCTCCAATTCAAATGAGGAACAAGCTCAGCCTGAGTCACATCAACACCAGGCCTATACATATTAGTTTGAGACATCAATGCAACTTCATGAGCAACTTCAGATTCCGTCGGTTGTGCACCAGCCCCCTCCAGAGCATTTGTAACTTCTTTCTCCTTATGAGAAAGAACAATCAAAGAGCCTGGAGGAAGAGAAGTATCCACATCGTCAGAAGTGTAGCCTTCCCCTAGAAACAGAAATGTCTGATCCGATCTTTGAATACGGAAACCATCAAATCCAGCAAGTGTCATATCAGCACGGAGATTTGAACCCCGCTTCCAAAGGCGGTAAGTGTCTGATGGTGCAATGCGACCAATGAATGGAATGACTGAACTTTCAAAATGAAAAGTTATCTCCATGTAAAAGTCACGGATACGAGCTGCTGAGGCAACAATCCTGGGAAGTCTACGACACCATTTTGCCCAGGCAAGTGGCTGGTAGTGCCGTGCAATGATCATAGCAATCGCCTCTTCCCTAGTGCAAACTGCTTCTTGCAAAGCACTCCAACCATGCTCATTCTGAAGACTCCAATCTGCTCCAGCCACCATCAAAATCTCTGCCGAGATTGGATCTCGCAACCGCACTGCTAAATGCAGCGGAGTCTCCCTACCTGGGACATCACGACGATCTATGACAGCCGAGACAGCATCAGCCTGGAGCTCAGCCTCAATAGATTCAGCTTCAATATTTACCTCACCAGCCTTGGCAAGCCGAGGAAGTGTCGAGATAATGCGCCTGAGCCCAGCATAGTCACGTCTGGCAACAGCTAAATGGGCAGGACTATGGGCATAGTTGGAAATATCCTCCATTATACTTAACTCTCTCTTTCGATTTCTATCCCAAAGCTATGATTTCCTCCATCTCCAATACCCCTAACACTAAAAACATAAAAATTAACAAAACACCTTTATCTCAAATTCTCCAAAACAATATAAATTCTCCAAAACAATATCTTTTAAAAGATTCTATCTTTTTTATAAGGTTCCACAACTACCAAGATTAGGGCTTTTAGGCTTCACTATCCAACTTCAATACTAACTACCGTAAACTTAAATCGAAGCTAATAAAAAACTCCAGCAATGCTATAACTTCTTCACCATTGCCCATATGCCTTTCATTTTGCTATCCTCAGCTCCATCAATAGTGAAGTTAAAGCTTCCACAGAGGTTAAGTCTGTATAGGTAACCCCCAAAATAAACAAGTAGTAAATTTAACAAAAAAATAAAAATAAAAAGAAAGAAAACATCAACATTTTCACTATTTTAAACTAAATTAAATTTGACATCTTTTCCAAAACAATATAAAAAATATTCATTTATTTTCGGTCACTTTCTAAGCAGCCAAACAAAAACTAAACATGATAAAAGCCGAAAGTAAAAGAAAGACAAACCTGAGGAAGCAGAAGCAGCATCCAAAATGAGGATCCGAAAGCGGACCTGAGCAATTAGGTTTCACTTTCCCTTCCAAATTGGCTTCAAACTAAAAGTTCAAACCTCAAAGAGTCAGAGAGAGGGAGAAGGTTTAAATCGGACGGTTAAAGTCAATTTCAGGATCCGACGGGTCACGATCTTAAATCTTTGAAACAAGTGACTCGCCTCCACACCACGAGTCGACTCAGCCCTCCTCCCAACTTGCTGCTTAACTAAGATCTCTCTCCTCTCTCTCTCTAGATATTTTTTCCTTCTCTCTCTCTCTCTCTCTCTAGAAATGTATCAGTTTTTTCTTTTCCTTCTCTCTCTGCAAATTTTCAGGTCGCGTCCTTTTAACTTCTTCCTTTTTTTTTTTTTTTTGAAACTTTTAATACCCCTCGTTTTGGATCGAAATTACTATTACTGCCCTTCACAGCAGTTATTTTTCTTAAATATAATCAATTTATATAATCAATTTATTGGCCAATTACTGTTTTTAATATATTAAATAAATAAATATTTCTTTGAATAATAACTTCAATAAATAGCTTTAATGGAATCATTAAAAGTACTTACTTCAATTGTGGTTAAGCACCTGTTTTAATTTTTTTTTTTTTGAATAGTTTGTTTAAAAGTTACTGTATTTAGATATGTTAACAAACAAATTAAGTATAATTTAATTATCTTTTTAAGAAAATTTTTATATTTAATATTTTTTTATTGAATTTAAGAAAATTTATTGCATTAATTACATTTTTTTCTATATCATCTTAACTGGTGACTTATTTGGTCAATAATTTCCTGCTACATATAATAGGGTTTTCTTGACCAATGTCCATAGGGTAAAGTTAGTTAATATACTATTTTTATTAATAATATTCTATTAAACGCAAAAGTTAACAACTAGACTTATTAATGGTCAAGACGGGTCTAGTTCAAGTCAGATCATTTAAGATATTAATACATTATAAGTTTATTTAAGTTTGACTCTAATTAGGGTTTAAAATTTTTTATCAAACTTTATTTATATTTTAAATGATTTTTTTTTGTCCAAACTCATTTTTGGGCATAACATTTTTGTACAAACATTCTTAAATATTAAGTAAGCTATCAAGTTTAGACATATAACTTGACTCTTAAATAAGTCTACGAATAACTTTATTTATCATTTTTCAGCATGTTATTAAGTATAATAACCTTAAATAATATCTTACACTCATCAATAAAATCCTATATAATAATATTTTTACCCGATGCATTGAAAATAATGAATATAGTCCTTAACTATTATATTTAATACAATAATATCGTTTTGGCTAATGTGCACAGAAGCATTCTGCAATATGATTCCGATTAACGAATGATTATAAGTACCAATCAAAGATTTTAACATTTAAAAACTTTGCATCTATATATTACTTTTAAAAAATAAAGAAAAAACAATCAATTAATTAATTTTTTTTCAATACAGCAATAATTAATATTTTCTATCCATATTATATAAATTGACTAACATTTTCCCTCTACAATTAGCTAATACATTATTTATAATAATATAATATTTATTAAATATAGTAATTAATAAATTTATTCAATATTTTTATATATTAGAGGAAGATATTATTATGTATAATAACTTTAAAGAATATTCTTAAGATACTCATTAACAAAAAAATTTTAAATAATATATAACTAAGTGTACTCATTAGCAAAATCTATTATTATAAATATAACATATTTAAGACGATTTATTTATGATTATAATTCATTTTCTTTAATGATTAGTGTTGATGCAACAATTTGTAATAACACGTGAAAAATTGACTAATGCTTGGATAATGAGCCTGCAAGATAAAAGGAGTTAGAAAGTGTCAGAGTGAAATATTCCGAGACGTGCTCCTATATTTAAGTCAGTAAAGGTTAAAAATAAATAAATGAATAGCGTAGATTGTATTAAACTAACCTTTAAGTAGGCCATTATATCTTATAGTAGTTGCTAAGTATTCTTCATTATTTAGGTTTCTACAAAGATAGAGTTTACTAGTAAATAAACCTTCTTAAATGAAGATAAAGATTAAGTATATCTTTAATATTACCATAAGAGATTATTATCTTAAGTATATTCTCTTTTATCTATAGGTATAACAACTAGCATTAATTAATGACTTCAATAATTTCATTCAATTAACTTCCATCAAGTTTAAGAAAGTGGAAACTCTTAATATTCATTGTCATATAAAAATATTTATAATTATTATCTTATCTATTTTTTTAGTTTCATGAAAATTTTCTATTAAATAAAAACACTTTTTGAAGAAAAAGTTTTAATTATTAGAATTTTAAATATAATATTAAGGTTTTTGCTATAAGATTAAGCATTTAAAACAATTGATATATTTTGAAACATGATATTAAAATTATCGAGTTAGAATTTTTAATATCTATTGAACTGTGGAATGATTCTTTCACTTTTTTTAAATATATATATATATATATATATATATATTTCTTTTTATAATTGAATCTACATGGAAATTTATTAATCATTTCTTTAAATTCATAAAAAGAGTCAAAGGTAAAAAAATTTAAACTTTTAAAACAATTACTAACTTAATCTAATAATCTTACCCTATGTTTGAATAAACAATAATAAAGAAAAGAAAGAAAAGTTGAGGAAAAAAAAAATATGCATCTCTTGTTTGAATACCTTTTCTTTTCTGTTCAATTTACTCCGAATTAGAGTTTATAAAAATTGGACATTTCAAGGGAAAGTTAGAGATACTCAATTCTCTCATTTTTTTCTTTTGTGTTAAAAAAAATCTAGAGAGAGGAAAGGAATCTCTTTTTTCTTATTTTACTTAACTTTCTCTTCCTTTATCTCAATCCAAACATAGGGTTAATTGTCTTTATAGCTATTCCATTCATCAATTCTTCATGAAATACTTTTAGATTTTATTCTCAAGAATATCTTTTAAATTACTAAATTAAAAAGAATATTTTTAAGTGCATCAAAACAATTAGATTGATTATTAATTTTATAAAAATATTATTACTAGTAAATTAAAGTATGGTTGAATATATATATATATATATATATATATATATATAACAGGAGATGAAAATGGGATAAACTCTAATATGGAGCTTATCAGAGAAAAAAGAATTGGAAAATTCTACCATTTTTATATTTTAAGCATAAATTTATAGTAAAATATTCCATATAATTATCAAGGTTGAAAAGAAAAAAAATAAAAAGTCAAACCGATCTGATTTTTAGTTTTGGGTTAATTGGTTCAATCCGTTTTTTATTCGTTTTAATCAAAACTTTTTTTAATTTTAAAGACAGTTTTAATATTAAATAAATATTAAATATAATTTATAATTAAAAAAAATATGTAGTTGATTTAATGATTATAAAATTAATACATTAAAAATTTAAATATCATCAATTGCAAAAGAAATAAAAGAAATACAAAATCAATTTTTTTGCTGATTTTATTTGAATTTTTACTGGTTAAATCAGTTCTATATCAATTCGAAGTTTCATTGGGTTGATATAATATATAAGATCAAAAACAATTTTGTGATTCACGATTCAACTGTTTGATTAACTTGTCTGATTCGATTTTTTAAACATAAATAATTATATTAAAAAAAATTTAGAAATGAAAAAGTGTGCTAAATCAAAGCAAGGGTTTTCCATAAAGGTGTCTCTTGGCCCAATCTTAAGACATAATCATGTTGAATGTATAATAATGTTTGCATTGCTCCAAAAAGAAAGAGAAAATAATTCAGGATTTAAGACTATCTCCCGGATGCTGCTGTTTTGGATACTCTTTTTCTTAATTAAAAATTAATTAAATTTAATTAGATTTATTAGTATTTTTAATTTAAACGTTTTGGATACTCGTTATCTTAATTAAAAGATTGAGAAAGGTATAAACCTTATAATATATATATATATATATTTTTTTTTAAAAAAAAGAAGTTATAGTTTCAAAATAAATTTTAAAAAAAAAAAAGAAATTGCAGACGTTGATACTAAAATTTCAATTATTCCACGAAAATGTCTGAAAAGTAGAGTTGTTTGTCGGTCAAGCAGTCTGCCCTACTTGATAGGTACGTCTTGTACTAAGTTAAGTTTGAGTCTAAATTTCTGTAATTTGATTCAGTTTTAATTTTTATTTAAATTCAATTATAAATAATAATATAAAAATAATTTTTTAATATTATTTTAAATAGTAAAATAAATTTTTTTAGCCAGTTTGCATCCGACTCGACCCGAAGAGAACAAGAATATAATAAAAATTGAATCACAACCCGGCTCATGACCATTTCTACCCAAAAGTTTTTCTTTTTTTTTTTTAATTTAAAAATACTAGCTAAATTAAAAAATGGAAAATGTTAGAAAGGAAAGTTTGAACTGAATTTGCGAAAGGCAAGCTTAGTTTTTAAAGGCAATGAAGTGTGGAAGTGTGGGTTACTTAAGTTCTGAAAATGGAATTCAGTGATTGCATTGCATCACATGAAATCTGATTGTACTTTTTCATTTTAAAAGTCCATTTAATATGTACCATTTCTTCCATCACGACTGCTCCTTAATTTCATTGGTTGATGAAAGAGATCTAAACATAATAATTTATATATACTATTATATTCATATTATTTATCATATTTTAATTTTTTAAAAATATTTTATATTTATTTAAATTTTGATACGTTAATGATTCAGTTAATAATTTATACGTTAGTAATTAATTTTTTAAGAGATTAGCAAATTCAATTCTCATTTTTGCAAAAATAAAAAATAATAAAATAAATTTAAATAAATTTTATTGATTTAATCCGAATCTTTATCAATTTAATCATTTTTTTCAGTTCACTAAAAATTCAATTCTATAATAAATATTAGATTAAATCCATTCAACCGATCGATTCAATCTATTCTTTTTTTTTTTTTTTTTTGCAATTTTTACCACAAGAATGAATTTATAAGTCCTAATATTTTCAACATAGTTGGCTTGGGAATATTTTGTTGACATAGTATTATGAATAAAATGTAGAGGAAAGAATGCATGTGGTTTGAATAGTTGAGGCAGGTTTGATTTGAAAATGATCAAAAACATGCTAAATTTCACTTAATAAATAATACTTAAAACACCTTTTTCTTTTTCTTTTTTTGCTGTTCAAAAAGTTAAAAAGAATTTAATAAAGTAAGAATCTTATTTAGCAATAATTCAATGTCTTAATTTGTCTCCTCAAAGTAAAAAGACATAGATTTATAGCACTAATTTTTGCTACCCAAAATTTTAAGAGGAAAGTATCTCCAAAAAGAAGTAAACCCCCATACACAGTAAATAAAATCCAAAAATTGAAACATGAAACTTAGTTTAAT
>JBBYHM010000012.1:6352795-6388521 GCA_038381775.1 Adansonia rubrostipa
AAGTATCTCCAAAAAGAAGTAAACCCCCATACACAGTAAATAAAATCCAAAAATTGAAACATGAAACTTAGTTTAATTGGTTAAGTTGGCATTTAGTAAATATGAAATTCAAATATCATATCAATTATTCTTCTTATCCTTAAGTTATGGTCATTTGTGTAAAAAAAAAAATAATGAAAATTGAAAAATAATGAAAAAGTGAAAATGAGAAAATTTAAATAGTAAAACCAATCTTTGGCTAGAGTTATATTATATTGGGTTTGAGTTACACATGTTTAAGAGTTGAGTCAGTCGATAGGATCGACCCATATTAAGTTAAGTCTAAGATTGCATTTTAGTAATTCAAACCAAGTCGGCTTGGCTCGAATCATTATTTATGCAATAAAAAATAATTTTTATTTAAATTTAATTATAAAAGCATATAAATATTTATATAAAAATAATACTTTAATATTTTTGAATAGTAATTTAGCCCATTGGACCGGGTTAGGCTTAGGCAAGAGATTTAACAAAATTTAATAACACAAAATAATTCAACTCATGAGTAAATCTAGTTTAAGCAAATATATTTATTTTAATTAGATCTAATTTGATCTATGAATACACACATACATATATAAACATTGATTTATATCCTCAAATAAATTTTATTTATATATTTATTTATTTATTGATCCATTTCAACTTGAATGATCATATAAAAATATATATAAAATCCTAACCAAATATGATGATAATTCATGGTGATTTTGGCAAATTCATCCATGCAACAATAAAATAATCTATAACATGACATCACACTAAATCAAAATACTCCATGTTACTTGACTTATTGCAAAAGTTACAACCAAAAAGTGTTTGAAGGATTTGAATCATCAATAATCAAATTACTTAATGCTTCAAGCTTGATCCAAAACTGCCATCATGTTTCCTTAAAACTATGGGAAAAAATAGGAGAAAAAGAACATGTTACAACTTATAATCCTTTTCTAACATATAATTTGCACCCCATATTCATAACATCTTTTTTAAAGTACTTATGATATTGAATGGATTACATAACTCAAGACTTTCAAGATGAAATCTTAAATTCTAGCCATTGAAATGTTCATATGGGACAATTAGCTACATTACATGAATCAAACAATTTACCTCATTTTCTTGTTTGACTTTATTAATTCTATACAAGTTGTCTGACTTATATTGAGTCGAGCTTGATTAATAGATTTTGTAATTCAAATTGGCTCTATCTGACCCAAATTACTATTCATCTAATAACTATATATTTTAATTTAAAATTAATTATAAAATATATTAATATATTAATATAAAGGTAATATTAAAAAATAAATAATAAAACGAGTCTACGAATCAAACTTAAATAAAAATTTAAAAATATTCAGACGACAACCCAACTTGAGCCATAAACAAATCTAATTCTAGCCAAACAAATTGTCACTCTTTAGCTTAAAAGATTTTGTAATTTTTTAGGTTTTTTTTTTTTTTTTTGACTATGGCGGTTGATGTCCATATGATTTCAACGCTAGTGAGCTTTAAGCTCAAAATGTTCGGGTATTGGCCATCTTTTTGCTCCTCAACTACCACAATTTATTCATTTATTTATTTAGTTTTGATGGTGGGGTGCTTTCTTTTGCTTCACACACACATGCTTTGCCCTTAAAACTGTCTTTGGTCCCCTACTCTTCCTATGTTAGTTGTAATTTCTCACAAAAAACTTCTATAAATTTGTTCCTTTGCTTTTATTTATTTATTTTTTTCTTCTAAAGAGTGAAAGCACCCTTAGTTTGGCCATGGAAACGACTGAAAACCTTGGCACTGCTCAATTTTCTTTGCCTAAAGATGGGGCTTCTTGGGGGTGTTGGGGTATGTGTTCAAAAAATTTGACCCATATCTCTCTACCTTTCCTTTCGATATTTGAAGTTTTCATTTTTTTAAATATTTATATTCGATATATATATACATATTTTTAAATATAAGTATCAATTAATTTATATAAATTTAATTATTTTTAAAAGATGATATCTAAAAAATTTAATGTTCAATTGCTAATATTTATAACCCTTTCTCTACCCAAAACTTAATTAAATCGTAATGTCTTCCTTAAAAGATGATATTTAATAAATTTTAAATTTAATTTTTGATATCTACAATTCTTTTTTTTTACTTTCAAATTGCAAATTTTTTATATAAAAAATATAAATATAACGAATAAAATATATAATTTTCTAAACATATAACTATATATATATATATATATGTGTGTGTAAGAAATCTGAGTTCAAATAACGTTACAAACTCTTCCAGTCGAAGGTCACTTTCACAATTGTGAGGGGGTGACGAAACAATGGTCTGGTCTGTTAAGGGTACAATGGCAACCGTCCAGCATTGAATAATTATGAATATGAGGGTGAAATGATGGCAACTGACCTTTGTACTTGTACTTGATAAAAACCAAGCCATAATAATTTTGTCCAGTTGGTGACAACTCCTAAATTTCTTTGAATTATTGGGATAAGGTTTTGTATAATACATAATATAAGTTTGTGGGCTCAGCTTTACATGACTGTTAAGAAGAGAAGAAATAGGAAAAGAAAAAATAAATAAATAAATAAAGCTTGGTGAAGTTAAAATAAATAAATAGTTTAGACTGTTATTTTGAGAGGCATGTGTGGTGTTTATGTTAATATGAAAATTAATTCGATTAATTTATATTATTATTTTTTAAAATATAATATTTAAAAAATTTAAACTTGAATATAAATATTTATGATTTTTTTTAATTTTAAACGATGATATGTTATATAAAAAATATGTATATATGTTTTTTTATCTATATAAAGCAGATTAAATAGGGAAAAAAAAAAAGAGATAAGAAATGTTACCTACTATATTGTTATATTATGCAATTTGAATTTGTAATTTGATTTCACAATTTCATTCAAGCAGAAATATTTTGAGGGAAAAATAAAAATAAATAAATATATAAAGGGGAAAAACGACTCATGCTAAGAGATAGTGCCTACATTTGTTCATGAATCAGACAATCAACCCGATCCAACAAGTTCGGCTTGTATTAGGTTTAGCTTGAATAAGTTATTTTGTAACTGGATTTGACTCAACCCCAAGTCACTGTTCTCGTATACTTGAAAAAAAATAAAATAAAATAATATTTTTATTTAAATTTAATTATAAATATTAAAATAAAATAATTTTTAATATTATTTTAAATAATAAAATAAAATTTTGAATTAATTAAGCTCGACCTAATTAAACTTGAAAAAAAAAATCAATTCAAAACTCGCCATGAACATTTCTAAAGCTAGGGTAGGCTTACCCAAAGATTTAAGTCCTTTGGAAAAGTTGGCCTTCTTTAAACCCTTCTTATTCTAGCTAAGGTCCGCACACATCTTAAGGCCTTCATATTTCTTTCCCCTTTCTTTCTTTTTTTTTTTTTCAATAGAATTTGTTTTTAATTTCAGATTAAATGGGATAAAAATTTGGTGGTTCAAATATCTCAACCGTCATATTTTAATTTGATGAAAGAAATTAAGACTACATTAAAGATTAAGGTCTTGAAAGCACAACCACTAAAAAGAAGAAAAGAAGAGTGAAATTGTTCATGGTCTTTCGAGACGAGGTTGATACGATTTCTGAAGGCTTCTTATGTAAAACCTAAGAAGATTTGCAAGTGAAGAAAATATTGAAAGACATCGGAATTTAGCTTTCAAGATGTGTTCTGATGCTTTAGTCAGTAAGTGCTTGAGAAAATGTTAGGAAGACGGGATGAATAAAGCGAGAGCTATCAAAGAGTTTCGATTTTTTTTCTCTTAGTTCTGGCCAACCTTTATTTCACCTATTTCTACCCGATAGTAGACTGCCTGGGTGCTTGCGAACTGGTCGTTATTTTCCCTGTAGTGGTATAGCATGAAAGCTGGTTTAACAAAGGTTTAATGAATTTTGCCTCACTATCACTTCAAAAATGAGATGAAAAAGTGAAAAACAAGGATATAAAGACTTATCCAAAAGGTCAGAATATCTGTCCTAACTCGCCCACTATAAATTTAAGAAGGTTTAGACAAAAATATGAAGTTAATAAATAGCCCTAAGTGAAAAAAATGACCCTTTCAAAAATAGTCAAACCTTGACTCCTACATTCAAAGGCAGAGTACAACCTTTTTAATTATATAATATAATATATTATTTTATATTTATATGTTATGTAGTTTATATGATACAAAAAAATAAATGTATATACAGTATTATGATGTAAATATTAAAAAATATTTTAAGTTATCCATGTTTTAAAACATAATAAAACAAAAAATGATAAAATTACTCAAGGTGAAGTAAAAAAAATATTAAAAAATAAAATAAAAAGAAATTACATGGGTCAGCCTAAACACACATGAATTACTTATTTAGAATATAGCCGAATTTGGAAATATTAAAGGTCTATATTTCTAATTATGTCGAGCTTGAACAAATATATATAATATTGATACTATATTTATGACCTGAGCTGACCCATCATCGCCCCTAATTATAAAAAAGACATAAATACACACAAAATACAATCTCGAATAAGTACTTTCCTTGCCAAGAACTATCGGACATAAAAATAAGTAAATTGATGGTAACCCATCCTCACGATTGAACCTCAAAAAAGCTACTTGTAACTTCCAAAAACTATGCCAAGTCTTCTTTAACTTAAAGGACAAATTAGAAGACGTGACCTTGTTTGGCTTTAGAGCTATAAAATGTTAAAATATGAACATATTAAACTTTAGTCGAGATTTTTTTTTCCATTTTTAATGATTTGATTTAATGTTTTGTACCAAATTAGTAGGATGTTGTAGAGGGGTTTGACAAAACCTAACTCATCAGTTCAATCATTTATTTATTTATTTTTGTTGATTTTAATGATTCAACAAAAGAAAGGGATGTAACATGTTTGTCCTAAATTGGAAAATCATTTAAGCTTAGTCATTTTCATTCATATATTTCTTACTCTTTGTTTTTTTCATTTTTTTTGGGGTGGGGGCGGGGGCACTTACTCTTGGTGTTTAGGTGGACAATTTTTTTCCCACATATAAATTGAAGTGGTTAAAATATATTTCTACGAAGAAAAATAATCCCATTAATTATTAGTGAAATCTTTAGACTTTGTACGCAAAATTAGAAAGATAATATATTTTCTTAAAATATATTTAAAAAATTAATTAAAAAGTGAAACATATGGTAGACTTTTAACTTCGTTTTTGGAGTTAAAATTTTACAATAAAAAATCCACTTTTTTTGAGAAATTAGTAAGATGACTTACAACAGAACTTTTGAATTTAATAGATAAATACGACGTTCACTTAAACTAAGTTCATAATAACACAACTAAATGGTAAAGAACCCAAAATTAAAACGAGAGAAAACAACTAAAAATCAATTGCTAGAAGACCACGATCCAAAAACAAAATTGCTGCAAAAATAAAGAGCTAAACATGCCAATCCTACACTCAATTATACCATTGAAAAACTGAATGAAGCAACCGGGACATCATGGAGGATTAAGACAGACTTAAGATTGTATCTTAAAAAAATAGAGAATCGAAGGGGTATTAAAAATGTTCGAAGCTTTCTTTAAACCTGGGTTTTGAGCATTACCTCGAGGTGAAAACTCGTCCATGTGAGAAGTGCTTCGAGAAAGCTGGGCTCCGGTTGCATGATTAGCCATGTTCAGTCTAACCATGCATGAGAAGGCTTGAAAATCCTTCATTGGTGCATTAGAGTTTCCTCCAATGAGAACCGATGAAACTTCCTTGCCCATTCAAGGTGACATTCTCATTCTGGTGCCCAGCATAGAATAAGTGTCTTGAGCTCTCTTCTCTGAGCACCTATAGAGACAATTAGATCGTGAGAAAAATATGTATGATACAAGAAGTTAACGGACATTTGCCGTCAAGTTTGCATGAAATTCCGGGCTGCTTGATTATAAATGCTTTGCTTTCATTCTAACTTTATTCTTCGACATGGTGCATTAGCAAGTGGCCAGCATGCAATCCATTACTAGGGCCTGAAGATATCCTGCGCCAGCTGAGGCAATCTTTCTTCAGCAATGGCTAGTACATTCCTTTTTCTTTCATATAAAGAGCCAGAACAAAATATAACAGCAGGATATGAAACGGATGAGCTTACCCTATTCAACTTAGAAGGGAGCCTCGACTGATTCATCCCAAACTTCGGCACTTCCATTAGAGGCATCTTCGACATCTTCCTCCATTGACAGCCTAATATATTCTCTATGTGCAAAACGGTCCCATTCTGTCAATGTAGGATTCTCACGCTCCTGTTTTTCCAACATAAATGAGGCTGTTATCCAAAACTTGCATAGAAGTGAGATGGTATACAGTTTTTTTTTAAAGGTAATATTAAAAGTAAATAAGAGCTGAAGTGTCTGTCACGTTTACCTGACGAATGAGGAACGGATCACGAGTTTCAAAGGCCATGAATTTGTTAAGATTGAAAAGGATATTGAAAACACTTCCTGAAAGTTTAGAACCTTTCAGGTCATGCAACATGATATAGCTCTCCTTCTGCAAACAAGAACATTCAATCGTCAAACAGATACAATAGTCTGTCTTAATTAGCAGTGTACATGAAAAAGCCTTATGTTACTCAAACTCGAATGTAAATGTCAGATACAGGTATGTGTCCAACACAGGCATGTTCAGTTTTTCTAAGTTTTTTCCATGTATTTGAAGGATTTTTGAAGGGTTATATTCCCATAATTATGTCCATATACGCATCGGACGCGAGCTCTTCAAGAAAAAACTAAGAGTTGGAGCAACACAAAAAGCACTCAATGGAAACTAAGCTCCAAAAAAACCAAACCAGCATATGGTAAAAAGCAGTTCACAGTATAATTAGCTCAGAGCCTTAAATCACACTAAATGATCTATTATAAAGCAGCCATGAATGACGTGCTTCTAGAGGAACATGAAAATGAGACAAACTGATTGTTTGCCCAAAACAAGCCCTATAGACAATTTTACACAAATCTTTAAGTTTGACATTACAGGCAGAGCTCAGCAAAGATGAGTATTATGGTTCATTTCCATGAACACACTGTCGTATGCATCACAATAAACAGCCAAGGAGACAAAAAGGTGGCAAACCTCTGGTTTAATCATGTCAATTATCTGACATAAGATGTCCTCAAAGAGCACAGGCTCTTGTGCCATGCATTCCATTCGATGCAACTGCTCCTCATAAAAGAATTGCATTTCATTACGAGTTAGAACTCCATTGCCATCCAAATCTATACACTTGAACCTACGAAAGAAAGAAAATGCCTCAATTAATGGCTAGTGGTGGCATAATTCCTATCCTGCCAAACAATGTTAGAGTATTCCATAAGAGAGAACAAAGGCATGAAAATGAGATTTAGAATATAAAAATTGGGAAAAGCTAGCCAAGCATAAAAATTACTCACAAATCAAATCTTAACGTAATCATACAGAACCTCTGACAGCAGGGACAGAAAATATTAAGGCAAATATTTATAAAGCCACTAATGAATCATTACATCCTTTATTAGTTTTGTTTTTTTTTTTATTATTATTATTCAGTTAAATTTTGTTTGATCAAGAGTAATTTCCCTATCAGTAACTTCAGACAAATCTTTCTGAATATTTAGGTAAGAAGTGCACAGAAAGCCATTTTCAAATATTTTTGGGGGACTTTTTCAAACAATTGAGTTCATGTGAAAGATTGAACGCATATTTAATTCAATGATAAGGAGGTGAGCTTTCAAATTGTTAATCAGTGCACAAAATCCACAATAGTACCCTTAAGTCTACAGAGAAAGAGCACAAAAGATACCAATACTCAAGACTAGGCTCGGATGACTTGTCCTCCTCTGCAAGGATGAAGTAAACAAAATCTTCATACCCCATCTTTCCTTCAACCTTACTGGTAAACTTTCTTGGAACCTAAGATGATATGGAAGCATCACATGAGAGAAAGTTCAAAATTTGTTAATAAATAAATCAATGAAACAGATAAAAGATAAAAGAGAATAGTTGAATAGACAAAGTTCGATTAAATGAAAAACTTCTTTCTGCAGGTACTATGTCGCTTGGACCAAACAACAAAAATATTATCTGACTCAGACAAACCTGAGAAAATATCCTATCGACAATTCGGTAGGTAAGCGCATGGTTACCATATCTGACAAGGTTCTCCTTGTCAATCAAGAAATCATGATCTGTATCCAGCTCCCAAAACTTGCAGTATATTACATAAAAATGTTCATACGAAAAGTACCTGCACATATGATGATATATATATATATATATATATATATATATATATATTAAAGAGAAGGAAAAAATTAATTGGTATCAAACAGATAGTATTAAGCATGCATCAAAATGTAGAAAAGACACATGTATCAAAAAGCAATTATACAGACTTGTTCATGATCTTGAGGATTTTGAAAGCAAAATGAAAACCAGCTTCCTACTCTATGCATTCAAGGAGATTTAAGCCAAGTCCCTACCTCAAAACTTTATTAATGTCCTCTTCCTCATCAGCATGTAGCATGGCGTCGATCAAGTTTCCACGTTTCAACTCTCTAAGAGTGACGTGACCATTCCCAGATCTATTAATGTAGTAATATATTCTGTATATTACAGTTTCAGCTGGCCATGTGCAACAAAAGTTGTATTAACAAACATCAAATAAAAATGAACGGCATATTTGGCAGCATTAGGGAAAATCTAGACTAGCAAACAATTGAAAAACACATAGGTAGTAGTTTATGCTAATATCTGAGCAGTAGTAAACATCATACAGAAAGGATAAGGGCCCTAACATGTTAAGACAGATAATCGGTAAGCTCTAATGTATGAATTAGTGTAAGATATTTTAGTCTCCTTTTTTTGCACAATTATGTGCAATATTTTCCCATTGCAACCCCTCCCATATATTCATCAAATTGTCAACAATCAGTCATTCTAACATAATCAGATCAAGATAAGATTACTTCACATTAACTAAAAAGTGTGTTTGTAAGAATTTCTTGTGCGAACTCATCATCCCAAAAATAGGAATTTCAGAAAATGGAAGCTAAGCCATTGAAACCAGAGAGGCAGAGACTAAAATGAGAGCTACATCGCCAATCATTCTTACTAAAGACAACCAACAAACTAAACAAGAATGTAAATCCTGTTTTCTATGCACCTTTTGTTTCTGTTTGATATAAGTGCAAATTTCAACATTTGCTAATCAAAGAATAGATATACAGTCTTGGTTTATTAATGTGCTATTGCCGCTTTATTAATAATTTTAACATAGCATTATACATTATCAAACATATTAGAGACAGAACCACTTCATCAAAGATACAGGGTGAACTGCATTTACAGAAATTCGCATGAAAATAGAAGCATTACAGGATTTGCAAGTTCAAATCTTAGTGTTTCCAGCATTTAA
Source organism: Adansonia rubrostipa (assembly GCA_038381775.1). Taxonomy (NCBI): domain Eukaryota; kingdom Viridiplantae; phylum Streptophyta; class Magnoliopsida; order Malvales; family Malvaceae; genus Adansonia; species Adansonia rubrostipa. Next base: position 6,362,303 of record JBBYHM010000012.1, read on the forward strand.
TCAGGAAACAACTCAACATAAGTATTCAAATGCCTTAGATATTGCAAAAGAATTGGGGGGGGGGGGTTCAGAAAGTGAAAAGCCTAGCATCTAAAAATCTAATTGCAATGAGAAAACAGTCAAAAAGGTATCAAACGGATGAAAAACCAACCATATCTTTCCTGAAACTCAGGAGTACTCTGTAAGAACTCCAACCCTGGATGAGTTGCCAAAAGTTCTTGCAGCAAAGGTTTGAAGTCATCCTGTCAAATTGAAAAGTATAAAATAAGTTCAGTTTGAACATAGACTATTAGATATCACAATATTGTAGTTGATTTAAACTCTCAAAAATGCATAAAGACCTTAGTGAGGTATTTGAGATCTGGTTGCTTTAGTGTTGTATAAATTTTGGTTGCTATATCCATTGTCAACATGTTGCCATTGACCCAGTAATCAACAAATGCATCTCTGCGAGCAGATTAGAGTAGAACTCAGAAAAAGGTACAATAAAAAATGAACTAAATGACATAGCTGAAGAGCAATTACAAGGAGAAATAGTAACACATTAGGAGTCAGATTCTAAAGTAGCAATTTAAAGTTATAACACATAGTTCTCAAACAAGGCTAAGAATGGTTGAGGAACTCGCAACAGAAAAGGAATCCAAATATAAAATTCTCATATTTCAAAGAAATATCCCAACAGTTACAAAGAATATGATGGATCTGAGATACAAATATAGTTGCTCCACTTCCATGAAAAGGAAAGTATACCTTGTAATAAAACCAGTCCTATTAACATCAATTTTTCTGAAAAGTGATGGGGAGAAAAATGATGGCAGCTTGCAGATTTCCTTGGTCACTAGTTTGAATTCTGAAATATATAGAATGTCAAACATGAATATCTAATGAAATCCAGAGATATCTATCTAAGAAAAACATGATATATCTTACCATCCAGCTGTAGCCCATCCGGGTGACCATAAAAGAACTGATTGATTCGAAGCATACATTGTTCTTTTAGATCATTTGGAGGTGGACGGCCATTTTTAAAGTAAAACTGGAAGAATTTTCAAGTACCAAAATAATAAGTTATCACCAACTTAAGAATAGAAAGGCAAATATAGCACATAAAACACAACCAAGGACAGCAATGGAGAAGGAAAAAATATCATATCAATTAAACAAGATCCAAACCTGAGGTATAAACTCTTTTACAGGCTCACTAACTACTTTCAGTGGAGAACCCAAGTTTGAAAGACCAGGCCTTTGTTTTGTTATACGAGGAGAACCGGATGTACTTCTTGGTGAAAGGGGAGGAGCTCTGCCAGCAGGAAACATCGAAGGTAAAGAATTGCCTGTGGCAGAACTTCCATTAGAAGAATTTCCAGGAACATTCAAGGGATTTCCTGCCTCTGCATCATTAACCAATGACGTCACCTAGCAAAGTAACAAGAATTAAACAACCGCGCACTCATAAGGTCATAGGAATATTTTAATAAATTACATTAAATCCATATTTTCTGCTTCAAAGACAATAATGAGAGAAATTCCCATGTCTAAAATCAAAACAACATTGGTTTTATCATCATTCAAGTCTAGACAAAAGCCATTCCGGGATATCGTTAAGACAATTAAGCCTCCAGCAACAGCAAACTCTAAACCTAACCAACGTAAGATAACACTACTTGACAAAGATCAGTAGAAAATTAATCACAATTTTCCTTTCAGATCCATTTAATCCATTAAAATATCTTAATTTCATTTTTAAATGCGGAATTCACATATTATACATAATGAACCAATTAAAACATGCAATAAACTCAAAAAAAAAAATGTCATCAAATATACTTTAATTATCGTCCTAATAAATTACTTCTTTTTTTTGAAAAAAAAAATTGAATTTTACCATCAAATAACCTAGAAATGAACTGATTAGAACAATGTAAAGGCAATAACTATCAATCATTTTCAATTCAAATATCAAAACAAAACAATCCAAATCAAACACCGCGAAAGATTCGAAATCGGAAAACGAAAAAGTACCAGTTTGTTAGCATCGGGAAGCGAAAGCCATTGTTCGAAAAGCTTTTGAGTGAATTCAGGATTGGCTTTGAGAGCTAACGGAGACATCTCCTGGAGCTGCAATAGCTCCGCATCCAAACACGCTAAATCTCCAGCAACAACAACCTCCATTTTCTTTTCGTCGCATAACCAAAAACAGCTCAAACTTAACGTTTCCACAACAGATCAAATGAAAAATCAGCTTCCAAAAATTAAATTAAAAAAAAAACAACAACAACAGCAACAGATTAAAGCTTAATACTTTATTTTTGGTAATTAATCGAAAAATCTAAATGGAAAACTTCGATTTTGAACTGAGAAAACATAGGAAACTCTAGATCTTCATGGAATCAAGGAAAGCAGCCAGACAAGTTTTCTTATTTTTCGGTTCTTTTTTTCTTTGAGGTTAGCAAGAGAGTGATTGGGAGGAAAGAAAACGAAGGAAAGTGAGATTACAATTTGTCTTATTTTATCTTGAGAGAAATCGATGCGATTCAAGAGGCAGATTAGTTAAGAAATTGCAGTGATTTGACTAAGATTTAGAAAAAAATAATAATAAAACAAATTAAAAAGAAATTTTATTTTTTTCCTAAATAAACTAAGAAAAATAATTTACTATTTTTTTTGGGTCTTTCTCATGTGCCAAGAGCGTGACAAATGCCTTTTACACTTGCTCGTAGGTCTAATTCGATCAGATTTAAGAATAATATTAACATTGAATATATTTGTTTAAATTTAGATTGATCTAAAATTTGAATCTCAAATTTTGATTAAGCTCATTCATATTTATAAATAAATTTAGATCGATTAATATTACATTATTTATAATTTTTTTTAAAAAATATATTTTTTAAAAATTTTAATCTTTATTAATTTATTAATTTTTTTATTAAGTTTATAAATATCAATAATTTAACTTAATTTTTAAAGTTTACACTATAATATTATATATATATGTATTGTTTATATAACAAAAATTACATAATACATAAAATATAAAATAATTATATATAATGTAATAGTAAAATGTGTCGGATCATGTAGGGCTCAGGCTTTGAAAGTTAAACCGAAGGCCTGGTCTATTTTTTAATCGAGTTTAATTTTTTTTGTCCAAGCCCATTTTTTTGGCATAATATGCTTGTCCAAACCCTCCTAAATATTAGACGGACCTTCGAGCTTAGACTAATAACCTGACACTTGAACAGATTTAATACTCACATTTTTTAAAATAAATATTTTATTTATACTTACTATTTTTATTTTTTGGACGTTAATTTACTTATTTTATTATTTTTAATACAGTACTTCGGAGATGTAAACAAAGTCAAAGAGTCGAGACTTTGCGATCTTCAAATTCAAATCCTGTGGATAAATTAGAAACAATGTTGTTGCAAATTGTCTTTTTCCATCGTTTTATAAAGATAAGATATAAATATAATTTATTTAAAAAACATATAAATAATATATAAATATAATATAATGTATTTATTATGTATAATATTTATGTTTAAAATTTTAATATATTTAATAGTTTACTTTATATTTATACGATTAATAAAAATATATTATATGTATCAACGTTTTTAAGACCGTCAAACAGGTCCATGACACTGGATAGATATTACCATTTCTGTTAGTGTAATTTTTACGTGTGAACGTATTCATATATTTATGCCGTATTTATATTATTTTTTGTGTTATAATATATTTCAATTATATTTTTTTATCATATAATTATATAGTATTCGAAGAAAAGGTGGCAAGTTTTGAGATAGCATAAATGATATTTCTGTAATTCCGGCCTAGGTTAGTGGAAACCTGATAACATAACACAACATTTGTTATTTGGATTTGGAGATAAGTATTAGATATAAGAATATATGTCCAATATAGATAAATCTATAAAATTAGAAAAAAAAATATAATTCTTCATACTTATATCCAAATATACGAATATATATTGAACACAAAGAAGAGACATATCTAATCACCAAGGTAACAAACGACCTATGATACTCGGACTTTTTATTTTTCTTAAAATATTTATATACGACTCTATGTGCGACATATTTCAGGTACAAGTATGAAAATATAATTTTCTAAATATATAAAAAATCTTTAAAAAATTAAATATACTCACGTCTGACATATACACGTATCCGAAACTCATTCGAGTGGGATGAGTCCAGATATCGTAGGTAATGTATAACACTAGTCTACTAAAAAATGATAGAAAAGTTAATAGACGAAGCAAACGCTCAAATGCAAGTAAAAAGAAATGTTTGTCCTAATTCGTTGTGGGTAATAAAGGTCATAGTCCAAGAGTCGAGTACATTACCAAGTTCAAGTGCCGCAGAGGCTTACAGCTCGAGTCTCCGCCCATGACATAAACAGCTAACAAGAAAAAACACTATCCTAGCGGGTGATTTTGTTAGCAAGCAGCTTCAAAACTGAAACAAGTTTTCAACCAAAATATCCATAGAATTTAACCTTGTGCAGCAAGTCTTCAACCCTAAGGCTTCCTTTCTCTGAAAACCTTCAATTCCATGAACTTCCGCCGCAACTTGTTCGCTTCTTCTTTCATCCCGGCATCAGCTATACCTTTGATTATAATCGAATAAGTTGTCTCCTCTGGTTTACTCCGACTCGAGACCATCATTTCCAGAACTTGTATTGCCAAATCTACCTTCCCATCTTTACACAACCCGTGGATCACCATTTTATAACCGCTATCTCCAACCCTGTGCTTCTTCTCGGCCATTACCTTTAGTATCTCGACTGCTCCCTCAGCTTGATTCGACCTGCAAAATCCCCAAACTAAACATCTATGAGTTATGTCATCGGGACTGATCCCGTCTTCTAACATTCGATCATATAATCCCATCGCTTTCTCCATATCACCAATTCTAGTAAATCCGTCGATCACAGTGTTATAAGTTATCAAACCCGGAGAGCAGCTGCTCCCGCTTAAAAATCGAAGCAATTGAAGAGCCTCTTCTGCCATTCCTTCTTTCGAAAGAGCACCAAGAAGTGTATTATAAGTAACAATATCTGGCGAACAATTCTGAGAAACCATTTGATCGAAGAAGCTGATGGCACGGTCCAAAAGTCCGTATTTGCACAAACCATTGATCAACATATTGTAAGTAACCACAGTCGGAGGTTTCAATGTTTCCTTCATGATCGCGAGTATCTCATCAACCTCGTCCCAAAACCCGTCATTACAGAGAGAATGGATAAGGGTGTTGTACGTCACAGCATTTGGCTCCATGCCATGAGATATAATATTATATACAACTAAAGCAGCGTCCTCATATTTCCCCTGTTTACAAGTTAAATTAACTAGTGAATTGTACGTAACAATGTCAGGATAACAACCTTCGATTGCCATATCGTCTAGTACTTCCATCGCCCGGACAGTTCCACAATGCTTGCAGACTAGCTCAATGAGAATCGTATACGTGATTAGATACGGAGGGCATCCCCTTCTCAATTGATCCTTCCAGAACCCAATAGCCTGATCCAAAATCCCATTATCGAACATGCATCGTATTATTGTATTGTACGTAATCACATCCGGAGGGCAACCGCTCAAGCTCATGTCTTCCAAAAGGTCGATTGCGGATCTTATCTGTCCTCTCTTACAAAGACCGCGAACCATCATGTTATACGTGATATTATCAGGAATCCCGCCAGACATTATCATAATCTGAAGAACTCTATCAGCTTTATCGAGTTCATTGACTTTCACGAAGCCCCTTATTAAGTTTATGCAAGAAGGGAAATGCGGAATTTGATTCTGCCGTGCCATGATTTCTATCAACCGTGATGCATCATTCAGTTTCCCGTTGCTGCAAAACTTCTGAAGAATATCGTTGTTGGTTTCTTCATCATTTCTAACGAAAGGTCCATCTAAAGCAGATGCCAAAGAAGTCGGAAATTTTTTTGAATTTATTTGCTCTCTGAATTTCCTCTTAGCACGCGCATTCTGATCTTCCAAACTCCTACATTCGTCTTGATCGAATTCATCCGTATCGATACAAACACCTCTTGGCATTCCCCTGCACCCTAAAGATACCACATCTCTTTCTGAACCATTATCGACCTTCCATGGCAAGCAAGAGTGGCCCCTACAACTACGTTTGATCGAACAAGTTAAATGAGAAGTAGATACTGTCAGTATTGAGCACTTACGAGAGCTACACCCCGGGCCAGTCTGTTTCAAACCCTGCTGAAAACCATGAAATCGGCAAATCTCAACAGGAGAGCTGTGAGGGGTAACCACATATCCCATCTTCTTCTATCCAGTCTATTACACTTCAATCACTTATAAAAAGCCAACATGTTCGAAAAACCTAAACTCATGCTTTCTCTTTAGTTCAATCAAACTCAACTAAGATTGACTCCCAGTTCCTTATTTCATGATTTCCGGCTGAAATTTAAATACTTGGCAAGTAATTCTCTTACTTTCTCAGCTCGTCAAATCACAAAGAAGTATCCGACCTGCGATGTTCAGAACAAGCAACCTTAAAACCAAGAACTCTAATACCCCAAAAAAATGAAATGTATAGATACATATATGAACAATAAAGAAGCAGCAAAACACGACTAGGTAATGCAAAAGTGGATGGCCATATGATGAATAATATGAAGTCTTGATTGAAACAGGAAAAGAACTATCATGCTATGTTACTAGAACTCAGGTTTGAGTGTCGGATTATAGATATGTATCAAACATAGGTATATTCAATTTTTTAAGTTCTTTCATTTATTTAGAGTCTCTTCAAAAGGTCATATCTCTTTACTCATATTTAGATATAGATTGGATAAAGCGTCGATACAAATATTTAACGAAAAATGAAGCATCGAAGTGAGTTCACATTGCAAGTGACATGAATTAATATGAACATCCAGTTCACAAATCACAAAATTCATGGGGGAGATAGGTGGGGGCGTGGCTCTGGAAACAAAGGAGACTAAAATCCCAAAAATCTCAGATTACTCAAAATTTGGTGTGAATTTTGGATATGCGTTTAACTCCAACACAGCTATGTTCATTTTTTTCTCAAGATGTTCATGTACTTGGAGGGTTATTGCCCATGTCTTCGTATGCATCAAACAAGAATGTTAAATATAAATATTTTTAAAAAAACAAAGAGTTGGAGTAACATAAGTTAAAAGTATTAGCATTAAAGATAAATATACAAATATCAAATCCAAACTACAAAAACATTTTCCAATTCAACCAAAAAAAAAAAAAAAGTCCCACGATTCCAAGCTTCAAAATATCCAAAATCACCATATTTATTCACCTTAAGGAATCAACGTTAAGCAACAGAAGAAGACAGAAGCCTGATTATAAACAAAGAAGATTGCTTATTAAAGTTCTGAAAAATCAAGAACCCAAATTCAAATAATTAAAAAAAACCCATAAAAATGTCCATTAAAAAGAAAAAAAAAACTAAGCCAAAAACCTCAAATTCAATAACCCATTTCCGATTATTCAAGCCATTAGCCATTTCACCTTCATAGCATTCAAGAAAGAAATGAAAGAAAAAAAACAAGGGTCTCAATAACCCCACAAAGAAAAAAAAAATTACCTGATGACTATTTCAAAGCTTTAACTTGAAGAAGGAATTGAATGAAAAAGAAGAGTAATCTTTAGTATCTATGTTGCTAGGCATGGAAAAGGCAAAGCTTTATTTTTTTCATTTTGTTTCAGTTCTGTTGATGAGGTTTTAAGGAGTCACGTCATTTACTAGGGTTCTGTCAGTGATAAAATTACGTTTAAGTACTTCTTTTTTTTTTTTTTAAAGCTAATATACGATTGGACTTGTACGTTGATTTGTCCGACAATGTGAGAAGCATTTTACAAAAATATTGAATTCGAGATTGGATAAAAATATATATATTTTATATTTAATATAATTTAATTTATTTTATTATTATTAATATAATTTTTTTAAAAATCGATTTTCTTTTGCATAAAGATCAATATTTTTGTATATAATTTTAGATGAATTTGTATAAATTTGAATAATGATTTTTACATAATTAAATTAAATCTGTCTACAAATTGACTATGTGTATAGCACGACGATAGGTCCGGTTTGTTTAAGTCAGACTTTAGATCTACTTTTGATTAATTTGAATCGATCCAGCTTAAAGTGATCTTTAATAATTAAAAAATATTTTTATTTAATTTTAATTATAAAAAATAAAATATTTTTTATTAATTATAAATAATAAATAATTAAATATAGATAATATAAACATATCTAACTAAAAATAGTTTAAAAAAATTAAAATTTTTTCGGACAACAGTCTGACCATGGACACTTCTAAGATTAAACCATGTGAAAGTAAAACTTTTACTTATGGTTTAATCTGAATCAAGTTCTAATAGATAAAATCTATAATCTATACACTATATTAAAGCCACCATTTTTTTTTTTAAATTGAGGTGAATTAAAAAAGGAGAAAAAAAAGATTTGTACATTCGTTTCTATTTTTTTTTTTTGGCTAAAACTTTTCTTAGATTTGTTTTATGACAACGAAAAAAATTCGAAGTATTATGTATTTTATTTAAATTTAATATATTAATAATTTAATTTACATTGATTTTAATATTTTATGCATTTTGTATATTCTTATAATTTTTATATTATATAATCATGTTATATCTGAATTTGTTAAATCTAATTAATAATATTTAAATAACTTTCAATTATATAAAAATTTATATAATATTATAAATATGATTATAATATAATAAAAATATATAAATATACCATTAATATATAAATTAGCGAATGATGAGCTATGTTGTATCTTTCTAGCACTTGATTCATTTCCTTTAACCGACACCATACGTACAGTGTTTAGAAGATGAATGCTTCTTTTGTGTCATTAAAAAAAAAGCCATTTTCGGGGAAAACTTAAACATTAATATCAACAAAAACTAGCAGTGTCCTAGAATTTTACCGAGTCGAGAACTGTCACGTGATGCTGTCACGATTGTCACGGACATGAACTTGATAGCATCCACCAGCTATTCGTTTTTGCTACGAAACAAAACGCTAATGCAGTTCGACGATCGCTCATTTTGATAATACGTAAATTTGAACAATCTTCTCATGTGATAAGACTATTTCCTTTGCAGAGATTAGGCAAATTAGTTAATTGGAAGGCAGGCAAATTCAAGGCTCAAAATCAAGACTGGCGAATGCATGGGTTGTCTTCTCTCCTAAAACCATTTCTCTTCAACACCAAATCGTGTCGAGTACCAGAGGCTTTGGAGGTAACTTAACAGCTTTTTTTAATACAAGGTGGTGGTTTTTTTGCCCACAATATTCTGTGATTGATGTGATATATATATATATATATATATATATATATAAAAATGGGGCAGACAATTTTGCAATCTAGTCCTTTGATTTCACAGTGATGAAGTTAAATAAATACCAATATTTGAACATTTTTCAGATTTATTTTTTCTAAGGAAACATATATACCAACATTTTGCTCTTTTCAAACACCATTTTTTCCCCAGAAAATTCTTCCCTCAAACAGGATTCTGGCTCCTTTCCATTGCTTCTTAGTTCATCACTTTGTTCATTACTTCACCATTAATCACCATTCACAAGATCGAATTTCACAATTAATAAGTAGATTCTTTACATGTACAGGTAAATGGTAAACGATTAATCTATTGAAAAGTAATAGACCAAAGCCTAATCTCCGGAACACAATATTAACCTAAAGGGAAAAAGAACAATATGATGCAGAAAATAAGATTTTTTGATGCTTGCACATACTTGATTCTCATAAAATAAAGTCTGTCAATATCCTACAACCACTCTGATTTTAACCTCAACAATTAGTGGCAGAGAATACCTCAAGAGTACAATCGTACATAGTCGATCGGCGGTCGTCATTCCGATTCAAGAAATGAAAAGCAAAGCTGCTCACTTGTGTAATATTCCTTTCTTTTGTGGCTTTGGCTTTTTGTGATTTTGGTTCTGCCAAGGAATTTAACAAACCGATAATCAAAATTAGAAACAACACAAAATGATAGGAAAAAAAAAATTCAACATAAACAAGTTGATGAAAACAATGTATATACATACCTTCTGTCTCTCAAGCGCATCATAATCTATCCTATCCTTCCAGTTACTCTTACGAAGCTTGATTGGTCGATTTCCAACATATTTACCTGCAACGCATCATCTCAAAAAAGTGCATGCTATTACAATACAAAAATATAAAAACACCATGAAAGCCAGAAGTTGTCCGAGATTGGCCAAGGATTATAAAAGTACTCACCGTTCATTTCCTTAAGTGCAGCGGCAAGGTCAGAAGGGTTGGCAAAGCTAACAAACCCATAACCCTTTGTTTTACCCGTCCTTTTATCTCTAACAACCTAGTAGGAAAATAATAAATGCATACAAAATATTCTTAGTTATCAAATCACCTTATAGGAATTCATGAACCTCCCAGTGAGTTATTTTTAGAACAATGGTGGAGTACCAAAAGGTGAACCACAAGCATCACAACAGGCATGCCACTCCGTCACATGAAAACTCAACAAACAAAATATAACGCCAAGTTGATGGTTGAGTATTAAACAAATAAACATCAAAATACAGCTAAGTCGTATGTTACTCAGACTCATGTGTAAGTGTCAAATACAGATATGTGTCTAACATGAGAATATTTAATTTTTTCTAAGTTTTTCCATGTATTTGGAGGGTCCTTAGAGGATCATTTCCCTGTACCCATATCTGCAAATATGTCAGACATGGGTGTTAGATCCAGGTACATGAAGAAAAAAGAAGAGTCAAAGCAGCATCAGTTAAATCATCGTAATATCAAGTGCCAAAAACTCATATCATGCTACCGACAGAAAAGAATCATACCCAACAAATCTGATTATAATCACTCATCGTTTAACACGTTTAAGACCCCACAATGTACAAGTGACGCAGAGAATTCCCAAACTAATGCACATATAAGTTAACAAAGGGAAACATGACAAAGTAAAGTCGGAAAACCGGTAAAAGGAAAGTGGTTAAGCGTTATCAGAAAGTTGAATACTAGTTCACCCAGAATGGCAAAAGGCTCTCTCATGTTTAACGCCATACAGTATTCACAGAAAGAAGAGGATACTGTGCACTTCCTATTTTCCCTCTTTAAGGTTAAGACAAGAGGAGGCAGCCCATTACATATTTTAATAGGTTTACTGACCTTACTAGCACACTATGTTACTCGGACTAGTGCAAGTGTCAGATACAGGTCTAGTCTGCCATAAGCATTTTTTTTTCTTTTTAAAGATTTCCATATATTTCAACGGTCTCTGGAGGGTCAAATCCTCATTCCCACATCTAATATGCGTAGGCTATGGATGCTTCAAGAAAAAACAAAGAGTCAGAGCAATATAGATTGCATTTATTTAAATCAGTTCAGCTTATTCTACAAGTATGATCAAATATACCAAACTCAAGCTCCATAGGTCAGTTCCAGCAGTCACTGATATTGATCTCTACGATTTGAACAGGATTAATGAATACTGATGATATATCCATTAAACTGCAAACAGGCAGATTTAAAGCAAAACCTACCTTAAACACATAAACATATTAACTGCCCTTGTGTGCTTCATACAAAAATCTGAACAGGAAATGCAAAACGTTGATATACCCAGGCGAAAAAGAAAAAAAACAAATGAAAGGAAAACATACAAACTCAAGTAATTCAGAAACTTTCTCTGGCCATGTTAAATGAAGGAAATCGCAAAAAAGCTTTTGAAAGCACATCATCATTCACCTCATTACCCAGATCACCGCAAAATAGGCGAAAGTCATCTGCAGATAACCGGAAAAAAATAGAAACATTAGAACTAAACGAAAACAAGAAAAAGCACTAGTAAAACAGACAAATAAAGGTCAGAAACAGAAATTAGTATATGATAGTTAGATAGTTCATACTTTCAGGCCAGGCCGCAAGGGTCGGATCCTCCCATGATTGACCAGCAGCTTTCCGTGGGATCACTTTCTTTTTGGTTTCGGCTTTGTGCTTGATCTCACTGCTTGCCAGCGCAGCCTTACGCTCTCTAGTGCTTCAGGAGTAACTATCTGAGCAAATAACTGTTGAGCCTGTTCAAACATACTGCAACAATTTACAAAGATGAAACTCAAAGCTCTAAAATAAAATTAGGGGAAAAAACCAACAAACTAAAGGATTCACTTCGCAGCCACTTACGTCAATGTGGTATTGCAAGTTTTTACTTTCTCAATATAAATAATAAGAAACTAGCAATAAAGAAGAAGAAAAATGTTTTCAGCTTTAAAATTTGCGAAAATAAATAAAATTAACAGTAATTCAAAGGCAATGATTGCAAATTAGAACTAAAAATTCAAATTTTTTGTTAATTTTTTTATTTTTCATACCTCCAATGCTTTTTTTTTTTTGAACTTTAATTCCAATTATCAATAAACAAAAAATTATAAAAAGTACAAATTAGAAAAATTTTGGGGGTGAAAAAAATTAAACCCAGCATATTCCCTCAATTTCATGAACAAAAAATTTACAAATAAAAAAGTTTGTATTTAGACTTGATTGTTCGGCTGACCTATTGGTATTGAGGAAGAGAATAGACGCCGGTGACGGAGGCCATTGGGGCGGGATAGACAGGGGCTGGAGCTGGGGCGATCGGAACTGGCTGCGCTGGGGGAGCATAAGTTTGAGCCTGCTGCTGGAGATGAAACGGCAAAGGGAAATACGACGGGTTCGTTGTCGTTTGGTAGGTGAATTGAGAAGAGGATGAAGAAGAAGGAGCAGCGGCAGAAGAGGGTGGAATCGACATGGTTAAAAATTGGGGATATAAGGCTTTGAAAGAAAGGCGTTCGAGGAAAAGCAAAATTGGGCGAGAAAGTAGATGAAAATTTCGGGATTTTGGAAGGAATGGAATAACAACTATAGGAAAGTTCTCAAGGGTTCCGAAGTTTGAAACGCTGTCGTTTAATATGAGGAGACCGGCCCAGGCTGGCCAATAAATTACCTAAATCATTTATACGAATTGAATTGTAACTTTAAATATAATTATCTGAATATAATATATATATAAAGTAATATAAGTATGATAAAAATATATATTAAAAATTATATAATATTAATTATTAATATATTAAAATTTATATAAATATAAAATATCTTAAAAACAGTAAATTATATATAATTTGAATAAATAAATTATTATGTTTTAAAATTAGTGTTAATATTTAAAGTATTTTATATTTATATAAATTTTAATAGTATAATTGTTGAGAATAGTAGTAACTCATAAAAAGCAATAAAAGAATACGAGTAGTTCAACCTTCGAAGACTATGTTCACGACCCTAAAAAAAAATTATCTTTGCACAAATAAAGTTAAATATTGCTTACAAATAATTTATAATTTTTACACGAATAAAATTATAAAATTTTTAATAAACAATTGATAGCTTTTGTAAAAATAAACCTAACAGATCCTTCGCCAATTCTGATTTATATATCTCATTAATTCTAAATTTCAATACCTTACTATGAATTCTTATTCATTAAGATTCTTTTACAATATTTTTAAATAAATTTTATTATCAAATAATCTATAACCAACATAAATAGTAAGAATATACACTGATTACCTATTTAAATTTAAATTAAATATCTAACGATAATTATATAATTATATAAATTTTAAAATATTTATATATTTATGTTATTTTTTTTTTCGTTTTTATTATGTTTAACATTCTATGAAGCTTAAGATTAACTTTTATCTATTACTTTTTTATTTATTTTTTAAATATATTTATTAATAATATTTATATATATAAAATTTATCTATAAATTATTAAAATTAAATTTATAAATAATAATTAAGATTATATTAAATAATAATAAATATAAAAAATATGAAAAGGAGCCGAGCACCAAAGCTTAATAATGAAACAAATTTATGAGGCCGCAACGTACCATACCATTCAATTAAAGAAAGAAAAGGTACACTAAGAATTTTTCACTTTTTTCAACTTTGATGAAATTCTGTTATTTTCATGGAATAATGAATTAATTATTATTACATATTTACACTTATCATCTTCCTTCTATTTTGTCTTTTTTTTTTTTTTTTTTCTCTTGGAAGTGTTCTTTGTTCTGAATTTTTCTTTTTTTCAAAGGTAATTATTCAGATTTGTGAGGGCAACGTCGAAAAAAAACACCAAATTTTAGAAAAACAATTGTTAATTTTTTTTAATCATAGAAATAATATTCGCTTTTTCCTGTTGAATTTGGTGCTTTTTTTTCGCTGTGCCATTTGGAGTTTTAGGGGGTTAGGTTAGGTTCAGATCTGTTTGAAATAGGATTTGACATTTTAATTTTGTTCCACTTTAGAATTTTTATTATAATTTCTACAGGTTTCAAATTTAGAAATATTTTTATTGATTTTTTATTTTTACCTTTTTAGGCCTGAAAATCTGCTGTAGTCAAAGGGAGTTTTATAGCTACTTTGAGTGAAATCAAATTACAGAAATCTTTTGGATCAACAATATGTAAGCTCAATTTTTTCTGGACTTTATAATTTATGTAATTTTTTGGATTTTTTTTTTTCTGCAAGTTTTTGCCTGCTGCTGCTGATGATGAAATAAGAAAGTAGAATTTTTTTTTTTTTTTAGTGATTGATTTTGTTCTGAAAATTTTCTCGATCAAATAATTTGATAGTGATCTTTTAGGGTTTAGGATTATTTAATCTGACTTATTTAATGGTCAAAGTAATGCATGCATTTAATCTTTGATTTAACTGCAAATTTATGTAGTAAATTTCTGTTTAGGTCACAAATTAACAAAAAAATCTGAAAAATATGTTGATGAGTTTGATGTTCAATTTTATATGTTGCATTTTAATCCCTAAAAGTTACAGTTGATGGCTTTTTTTTTAATGAATTTAAATGATCCAAAAAGGGGCCAATATGTTTAGAAATTTGATTGCAATTAAAATTAATTTAAGGGATAATGATTTTTAAGGTTATGAAATCTCTTAGATTTCAACCACGTCATCAGTTTCCGGGTTTGAATCAACTCGATCAAGAATGAGAAGGCATTAATCTTGTTGATTCAAGTAATTAGGCTATATTAGTAGTCTGCGAAGGAGTTTTATCAAATCCATCTTATAACTCTCGATAACTTCAGGCGGTTTAGTTACATAATTATATTTGTATTTTTGTTCCGTATATAATCTGTTGCATGATCTAGGATTTGGGGATTGATTTATGCATTGAGATAAAGCAAATATGATTAATAATGCTTGGAAGTGTTAGTTCTCAGCAACATGCTTTAATGTTGATCCTTATGGCTCTTGGATGACGTCAGGCTGTTTAGTTACAGAATTGTATTTGTATATTCATTTCAGCAATTTTCTGTAGCATGATTCTAGGATTTGAGGACTTATTTATGCATTGAGATAAAGCAAATATGATTAATAATGCTTGGATGTGTTAGTCTCAGCAACATGCTTTAATGCTGATCATTATGGCTCTTGGATGACTTTAGGCTTTTTAGTTACACGATTGTATTTGTATATTTGTTTCAGCTTTTATCT
This sequence comes from Adansonia rubrostipa, assembly GCA_038381775.1. NCBI lineage: Eukaryota > Viridiplantae > Streptophyta > Magnoliopsida > Malvales > Malvaceae > Adansonia > Adansonia rubrostipa. Next base: position 6,377,980 of record JBBYHM010000012.1, read on the forward strand.
GTGGCATGATTCTAGGAATTGGGGATTGACTTCTGCATGAGATGAAGCAAATATGATTAATAATGCTTGGAAAGTATTACGCTTAGCAACATGCTTTGACGTTGATCGTTACATATTGAGAATGAAAATTCTTTTACCAGTATTTATGCTAAAGCATGAATCTTTGAATTTTTATTTTTTGATCTCTCCCTCTCTTGCGCTATCTGCTGAGGATAGGTCAAAAAATGGCTTATCAAATATCATACGCAATTGACAGAACCAAGTAGATGCAGGAATGTGGTAATCCATGTTTCTTAGCATCCTGATTTCTTCTCATCTAAATACTGACTTGTGGTTATCTGGTTAAAACCTTAAACTTAGAGTAACAGTTACTGTAATTTTGACATAATTTATGCTGATCTTATAAGAATTTAATGGCTTGATTTTGAATGGAAATGAAGCTTTTGGATCATGTTTTTCTATTTATTTTTAATTGCTTTGTATTTTCATGCAGATAACGATTCTTTTTACAGCAGTTCAGAATTACATTTAGGATTTCAAATTGGGTGCCCTAAGTTTGGTGCTGAATTGATTCTTTAGCTTTTAAGGTAGGCATTTTTGTTTTCAACTGCTTTCTATTTCAGATACAGAATGCAGTGTTCAAAGTATCATTTATTGTTTGTAGGAGTACTGATGGGGACAGAACTAATAAGAGTTTGTGTTAAAAAAGAGAATGATGATATGCCGTCAGTTCCACCAGGTTTCGAGTCTCATGCATCTTTTACCTTAAACAGTGGGGCACGAGATACTAAAAAACATGACAGTGATAATGTGATGTGTTGCTCAGCCTCTGCAAGTACTTCTGATGCCAATCCAGTTGAGAAGGAAACTGAGTTGGCTAATGACGAAAGTACAAAGATTACAAGGTTTATGAGGCGTAGACCTTGGATAAACTATGGTCGATATGATAACAGTTCAGAAGATGAGCCTGATTGTGGAAAGCTCAATCAAGTTAGTTTCTTCTTTTCCTTTTAAGTTATTTGTTTTGTTTTACAAAAGTTTTGGATGCTGATTTTGAAAATTCTAGCTAAACAATCTGTTATCCCTATGTGAGAATGCTACATCTTGGTAGTTTCATACGTGATTGACTTCTGCAGAATCTAAGATTGAGACTTAATCTTCCTAAAGGTGTTATCCGTGGCTGTCCAGAGTGTAATGATTGCCAAAAGGTTAGATTTCCAACTTCTTTTCTTTCCCAGTTTCCTCAACCATTCACACCTTCCATAATCTGCTTAGGCAGCATGGCTACTCTGTTGTCATTTTTTTTTCCACCCTATTGTTATACTAATCATTCTTAGCAGCAACATTTTATACGTAGTAATGATTCGGAAGTCCCCTATAGCTACGTTTTTGGCAGGATGGTATATGACCGATATATATTATATTGTAGCTTAAAGTGATAGCTAACTAACTGGTAATTCAAGGGCTATAAAGGAGCTTGACTATGCAATTCAGACGATATAATTGAAATGCTACTTTCCTTCGTTAACCATTGTCTCCAAATACTATTTCATTGATATGTAAAGTTTTGGAGCAGGTAACTGCAAGATGGTGTCCGGAAGAAGCATGTAGGCCAGATGTTGAGGATGCACCTGTGTTCTACCCAACAGAAGAGGTATTTAATGTTGCTTTCAATATTTGAGTTGTTTGAAAATCATAATTTTCCTTGCCATACTTGTTACTGTTACTTGTAAAATCCGGAGTTATACTTTAGAGAATTAAAGTATCTTTACTGATTTTATAATATTTCTCCAGGAGTTTGAAGATACTTTAAAGTACATAGCTAGTGTACGCCCAAGAGCTGAAAAATATGGAATCTGTCGCATTGTTCCTCCATCTTCTTGGAAACCTCCTTGTCCTCTTAAAGCAAAGAATATGTGGGAAAATTCTAGATTTGCTACTCGCGTACAGAGAATTGATAAGCTTCAGAATCGTGTTTCAATGAGAAAAATGTCAAAAGTTAGTACCAATATGAGGAGGAAAAGGAGAAGATGCATGAGAATGGCTGTAGACTGTGGGTCTGATAGTGGAAGTATCTCAGGGTCTGCTGATGCTGGATTTTGCGAAGTGGAGAGTTTTGGGTTTGAACCTGGTCCTGAGTTTACGCTGGATAAATTTCAGAAGTATGCAGATGATTTCAAGGCCCAGTACTTTAGGTGGAAGGAAAATGATGTAAATATGGAAGGTAAACTGACCATTATTCCATATCACCATGAGCCTTCAGTTCAGAATATTGAGGGTGAATACTGGCGGATAGTGGAGAAAGCAACTGAGGAAATAGAGGTAAGTTTTGCTAGTTTGGGAAATAAAAATTCACCATACTCTATCTTGATTAGTTTACTTTGTGCCGGATTCACATAGCTATTGGAGCTGCTTTCCTACTCCGGAAAGCTGTGGTCGGGACAAAACTTTTCTTTTAGTTCTCGAAAAGCTCAAAATGAGTTTTTGAAGGCTAGGAGTTGAGGCTCCAAATTGGAGATTCTAGAAAGAGTCACAATGAGAAGCTATGGACAAAGTGAATGAAGTTTCAAGTGGACAAAAAGAAAAATGTTCTTAGTCATTTCAAACAATTTCATTCTGATGAAGTATTTCAAAAGGCTTTACTTCAACAAAACTGTTTTTTAATCTCTGACTAGTCCAAGCAAGCTCCGATTGCTTTTTGTTTTTTTATCTGTCCTATTGTTTCTTTCTCTTGTAAACAGTTTACAATTGCAAAGAGGTGTTGCTAATGCTTATGCTTCTTTTCTTTTTAAGGTCTTATATGGGGCTGATCTGGAAACTGGGGTTTTTGGCAGTGGGTTTCCTAAGAAGCTGAATCAAGTTGATCTTGATTCCAATGAAAAGTACATAAAATCAGGCTGGAACTTAAATAACTTTCCCAGGCTTTCTGGATCTGTTCTCTCTTATGAAAGCAGTGATATTTCCGGGGTTCTGGTTCCTTGGTTGTATATAGGAATGTGTTTTTCCTCTTTTTGTTGGGTAAGACTTCTAGCTCTATAAACCTCTTTTCCCTTAGCATGAGTTGAATTCTCGGCTCCAATATTTTCTTTGATAATTTTTCATTGGCCAGCTTGTGAACAAGGAAATTCATGTCTATTTATTTTGTTCTGACTTTGTACCCCAACATGTTCTCACATATATATCATGTGCATGTAATACAGTATAATAAGAACAGTTAAGAAGTTGGTATGTTTTAAGTGACCAGATCCTGGTTGAAATATAGTACTGATGTGAAAATGTGCAAGCATGTGTTGCCAAAATCCTTAACGAAATTTTAAGCCACCTAGGCCACCGTGTAAAATTTTGTGGATATAGTTTTATGTTTTTCTGTGTTGGCCAACAAATATTTCTTTTGAACTTGCTAGTTTTTGTCATCATATTTAAGGTCGTTACTTATACATGCAATGCAACACTTGTATTTTATGCACGGTTTACAATCAAAGGATGGCCAGGGAATGTTAATATTGCTAATTCTTTTTCTTTTTTTTTAATGTGGATGCAACCAGCATGTTGAAGATCATCACCTATACTCGCTGAATTACATGCATTGGGGTGCTCCAAAAATTTGGTATGGTGTCCCAGGAAAGGATGCTCCCAAACTGGAGGCTGCTATGAGAAAGCATTTGCCTGACCTCTTTGATGAACAACCTGACCTGCTTCACAAACTGGTGAGCTAAAAGTTCTATGACATTTAAGCCTGGTTGTCCAACTATTAGAACCCAAATGCATCAAAAGATACTCTTGCTTCTTGAATTTAAGCAGTTAGATTATTATATTAGTTTTTTATTGACATAACATTTTTTTTAACATTGTTTTTTCCTTGGATGGACCATTTTGCTGTTGGCCTGGTAAGACCGATCTGTGATCTTTTCACTGCTGTTTTGCTTTCAACATTAAATTTTGAATTAGGAATCATATTGCCCGTACCTCTTGAATATTGGAGCCAGGTTCTGGTTCTAGCATGAAATATTTTTAACCTGAACTAGTTTTAGATACTATATATATTGAGAGGACCTATACCGGCTTTAGTGTTTTTCTAGTTTGGGATATGTGAGAGAGGTTAGGATGCTATCTTTGGTTTATTGCCCCTGTTAGACTGCTTAAAAGGAAATGAATGGAGTAAATGCATAAACATCTGTAAACATTCACCGGGTAAATGTAGTTAATGCTTTGTAATAACTGTGCCTGGTTCCATGGTACAGAAGATTGATTTTATAGTTGTAATCTATAGTTCATCATAATTTCACAGAAAAGATCTTCTCTATTTCCCATGTGTGCTTAGTTTCTGTAATATTACTTCATGATAGCAATTATTCCCTGAATATCATTCTTTCACGCAGGTCACTCAGATGTCCCCTTCCATACTAAAATCTGAAGGGGTACAGGTCTATCGGTGCGTTCAGAATGCCGGAGAGTTTGTTCTGACTTTCCCTAGAGCATATCATGCAGGTTTTAACTGTGGTTTTAATTGTGCGGAGGCAGTAAATGTAGCTCCTGTTGACTGGCTGCCCCATGGACAGATTGCTATTGAGCTATACCGTGAACAGGGAAGAAAAACTTCCATCTCACATGACAAACTGTTGCTCGGAGCAGCAAGGGAAGCAGTCAAAGCTCACTGGGAGCTCAATTTACTGAAGAAGTATACTTCTGATAACTTAAGGTGGAAAGATATGTGTGGGAAGGATGGAGTCTTAACTAAAACTCTCAAGGTAAGTATTATGTCCATTATTTGTCTTTGGGCTGATCTGTACAGTGGGATTTTATGAATCCTTATTTCGTCAGTTCAGAATATCTGTAGATGATCTGGTTTGAATGGGAGGTCTATTGCTAAGAGTTGAATGTGTAATTTCATTCTTAAGCTGCATTTGTGCCTCTGATTCGTATCTAATGTCATGATAAAATTTTGTGGTTTTAGATTGGTCCAATCTCTGGAGATTTGCTGTTCCCAAATCTCTAATAATCTGAGAATAAGAAGCTTGTGATTATGAGCTTTAATATTTTATGTGCACATGCTTGTACATAAATGCATGCATGCATGTGTACTTCCATGCTTATTGTATATGTGCATCTCGACACATAACCTTATTATGCAGTATGTGCATATTTAAATTCAAATTGTATAAAATATATATGATTATCACTGGATTTGGATCTAGTTTTATTAATTAATTATATCTAGTAATTAACTAATTAATTTCAATTCAAATTCTGAAATGGAATCCATGTTTCTAGAATGAAAATCTTGTATTATTTATCTTCATGATAATATTTATTTGGTAAACTTATTAGCGTATATTCATATGTAATGCTTATATTACCTTGGGTTTATTTTGTTTGACTATGTATACTTTTCTTGCTCACAGGCACGTGTTGAGATGGAGCGTCTAACGAGGGAATTTCTTTGCAATTCGTCTCAGGCTGTGAAAATGGACAGCAATTTTGATGCTACCAGCGAGAGAGAATGCAGTATATGTTTTTTTGATTTGCACCTTTCGGCAGCAGGTTGTCTTTGCTCCCCAGATAGATATGCATGCCTGAATCATGCAGAGCAGCTCTGCTCATGCCCTAGGGGTGCCAAAGTTTTCCTCTTTCGTTATGACATAAATGAATTAAATATCCTTGCCGAAGCATTGGAAGGAAAACTAAGTGCCATATATAGGTGGGCAAGACTAGACCTTGGACTGGCCCTGAGTTCATATGTCTCCAAGGACAATTCACCGGTTGGTAGATTATCAAGTGCCCTGGAAGGAATACCTAAAGAGATGCAGTCAAAACCATCAGTCATTTCCTTCAAAGATATGCCAGGAGAAGAAATGCTGAAAGGGAAGCCTTCGATTTTCGCTCGGATCCCTCAGCAGATGTTACTGCAACAGAGAAATAAACTATCAGAGGCTGCATTACCATCAAATGATCCAAATTCTAAGTTGAAGAAAGAGGATTCAGTTATTTCTGCTTCACACTTAAGCATGCCTGGAGGCCAAACCGCTGTGGAAAGTAGAGTGAAGAAACCTGCGGTGCCGGCAGATGATAATATCATTTTTCTTAGTGATGATGAAGGTGATGAACCAAAGAAACCAGTTTCGGAAAGACCAAAAGAAAATTCTATCATTAGGCAGCCGGAAGCACCACTGGGGCTGGCTGGTGAAAAAGTGAGTACATGTGATTACAAGAATGAGCCTATCTTAACTATCCCTCTAGCAGATGCTGCAGTTATGAATCAGACGAATGATAGTTCCCCCGACTTACAATGGAATAGTTCATCTCATTATTCTCAAGGGAAAAATGGGCATACCGGGAATGGTATCACATTGCTAGGATCTAGTGACCAGAATATTTCTTGTCATTTAGATTCTGCCACTGCAGAGTCCGGTAGAAATGTCCAGGATTCTTCTAACACTAAAGAGATGGATGATAATAAGAATAATCCGGTGACTGTTGGAAGCAGCCATCAGCAACTGCTGCCGTTGGGCAGCGAAAAAGCTGACAAGGGGAAACACGAGAATGTGGGGGCCATTACCTCTTCAAATTCGGTTGACAATGCAAGAAGTAATGTGGGAGGGCCATCTTGCTCACAAAATAATCTGAACGCAAACTTCCGGCATAAAGGTCCTCGAATCGCTAAGGTAGTGCGTAGAATTAACTGTAATGTTGAGCCTCTGAAATTTGGAGTCGTTCTCTCTGGGAAGTTATGGTGTAACGGCCAGGCCATTTTCCCTAAAGGTAAGCTGCATTTGGGGTCTAATAAGGCTGATGCATGTCAATATGCTAAGTACGGCTAGCTAGATATACTTATATATTCTAATTAATGCAGGATTTAAGAGCCGTGTTAAGTATATAAGTGTTTTAGATCCAACAACTATGGCATACTATGTCTCGGAAATTCTGGATGCAGGGAGGGATGGACCTCTCTTCATGGTAATTTAAAATCTATGTTTTTCTATATCTTATTCAGTTAAGACATTTTTTATCTCTTATCCAGTCTAAGCTTCAACATATATTATATGATGCCAGAAAAAGTTGCATAGTGTTCTGTACTCATATTCCTTCATAATTTCCGGGCAATTGAAGAAACTGATAGTAGATATTGATAGCTATATCTTTGTTGCTGAACAGTTAATTGTTTGTCCCTGATTTTCATCGTGTTTATGTTTGCAGAGATCCAGAAAGTAATTGAATGTGTGCTATGTATCTGAACATTATTTGACCGTTAGGTAGACTTGTCTAAATCGTGCCAAGCAGACTTGATTGTTTTAGATTGGAGTATAACTTTCTAGACATTACCATGTGAAATGCTCGCAATCATCTTGCACCCGATTTTTCCACCCTTCCATCTATTTAAAAAAATAATTGTTGTTTTATTACCGTGGAAAAATTTTAAATTCGAATTTATAACTTGTCTTCCAATTAACTTTTGAATTGAATTTTGTTTAGAGCAAAGTAAGCAAATAATTTCTGGAATTATATCAGTTTGTAAACGTGTATGGCTTTATTGTTGATTGGATTTCAGGTTTTTGTGGAGCATTGCCCCAGTGAAGTATTCATTCATGTTTCAGCTGCCAGATGCTGGGAGATGGTGAGGGAGAGAGTGAATCAGGAGATCGCAAAGCAGCATAGGCTAGGAAGAGCCAACCTCCCGCCATTGCAGCCTCCCGGAAGCCTTGATGGCTTCGAGATGTTTGGTTTTTCTTCACCAGAAATTGTGCAGGTAAATTAGTTAGCAGAACATGTTACGCGATTCTTTCTGTGGGTGAGTTCATGTTTGGTTCCCTCTACCCCAAACCCACCATCTTATTTTGGTTTTCGGAAGTTAGTTACCACTTTCTAGGATCTTCGTTTCGAATGATAACTTTAAAAGCCATCCTAAGCGCACAATCTGACTCATGGCGATAACGGCAATTTTGAACATCAAACAAAAAAGTTAAAGTCGTTTTCCAGTTGATCGGAAAAGTTAGCCAACTAGTTCATTTAACTGTTTCTCCCCCGTCCCTTGACGAATTGTCTTTTAATGGCTTAATGACTTTATTTCATGGTAAATGCTTTACTCTAAAAGCATGAAGTAAACTCATATTTCATATGGTTAAATAATCCAGGCCATTGAGGCAATGGATCGAACTCGAGTTTGTACAGGGTATTGGGATTCTCGGCCTTACTCACGACCTCAAATGCAGATTCTACAACTTCCTCAGCTCCCTGATAATGTTGTGAACTTAGAAAGACCATCTGGGGAACAGAAAAACCCAGGGGCTTCTGGGGACAAGGGCTTGACCGGTAGAGTTGACACACTTCTCCGAGACCTATTCAAGAAGGCCAACTTTGAAGAACTACACTCACTTTGCAGCATTTTAAGTGACAAAAGGCCACCCATGGATATAGCCCTTGTGGCTCGACTCCTTTACGAAGAGATCCAGAGTCGTTGTGGCTGATCGAAATTCTTTGGTCATTGCAGATTCGAGATTTAAAACTGGTAAAAATCCATTTCCCCCCTCTTTTTTCATCATTGTAAATGCCGACGTCCTGCCGTCAGTCACACACGCTGCATGTGCAGCTTTCGTTCAAATCCTTGATTCTTTCGGGTTGGAGAAGATGAGTGATTAACAATAGGTTAGCTATTTTCCTGTGGGATTTTTGCATACTGATTGATAACTCAAATACCCCATATCCGCATCTACAAATTTTTTTTTGGTATACTGAGTTGGTCGTTTAGTTTCGTACAAATGTTAATGAAAACAGAGCTCATTCTAACTCAATTTCTCGTTTTGATCGGAAGCCTCTTACCCATATTACATTGCTGCATTTGCTCCATTTTTATCATGGAAGTTGGGTTAAGTTGGGATGATAACGGTTCGGTTTTAAAAAAATAATATGATTAATATGCAGTATTTTAGATTTTAAAAAACCAAACCAAAATTGAGTCAAACAGTATCTATAACCGACTTGAGTCGAATTTCACTGATTCAGATCAGTTTGGAACATCAGTTTTTTTAAATTTAAATAAAAATCATTTTCTTTTGTATTTTTTAAGTTTTTTTTTTCACTTAAGTTAAAAATGAAATATGATTTTTTATATTATAAAAAAAGTAAAAACTAATTAAAAATAGAATTCGGTTTGGTTTGAATTATGTGGGTTTTTAACTTGTGAATCGAAAATTCAACCAAATATATTTAATTATTATCCAAATTAAAATCAGATTGGATTTAATTAAAATCCAATCAAATATTATGATTTGATTCGATTTTTTATTTTGTCGGGTTTTTTACTCAACCCTCCTTGGAAGGGTGTAAAATGAAGGATCTTGATGTTTTATAAGTAGACTTAATAATTTTAGATATAATTATGCGAATATAATACAAATAAAGTATTAAATACGCGACATATGTCTCAAAATTTATATAAAATAAATCATTAACATACCGAAATTATATAAATTATAAATTATTTTAAATATAATTATGATATTATAAAATATATAAATATATGAATTATTTAATCTACATTGAACTGAAAAATTGAGATGAACATAAAAAATGTTAGGGTTTAATGGAAGTGATTAATCATTAAACCTTGCAGTTCAGTCCATTGATTTAAAAGAAGATCAAACTAGAAGTTAGTTGAATCAATTATTTCGTTCACTTCGACGGTAAGAAATCATCATATTTGATAATTTTAAATATGACATAAATATATAAATATAATAAAAATTTACATAGCATATTAAAATTTATTTTATATAAATAAAATATGATACAATAAAATTAAATATACGACATAAATACATCGACCATCAAATTTAAAAATCATAAAAATTTAGTAAAAATTAATTAGCTCAATCGATTATTTGGTTCATTCTGACAATAAAAGATCGTAGGATCAAGCATTCGTTCACTTCATCCTTTATATGAATATCGAATTACCAAGTTTTTCAAGCCTACGATTTTCCGTCATTTTTGTCAATATTAAAAAATTGATTGAAATTAAACCGATTAGATATTTGATTTTTGATTCGATAAGTTGAAACTGTCAGTTTAATATATATATATATATATATGTATATATATATATATATACAGTCCCTTTGCAATAGTTTGAACGTTGCAATGACATTATGCCAAAAATTAGTTGGAAAATTATACGAGAAGTGGGCTTGGGATTCTGTAATTTTCCAGGAAAACAAACAAAAACCAAAATTGTCATCGCATTAGGAAAATGGGGTCAGAGATTCGTACTAAAGCATCTTGAAACTAGGCAGCTGTCCCCGTTTTGGAGCCAGACTGCCCATCTGTCTTGTCGATAGTGATAGACTGATTGTTGATAGGGCTGAGACCACGGTTACTTACTGACCATCTCGATTAATTTGAGTCCATTTTAAATTCGGAAAATTAACTCATGCTTCAACTTCGAGTTAGATTAAAATTTTATTTTATTATTTATAATATTATTAAAATAATAATTTTATATTAATATTTATATATTTTATAATTAAATTTAAATAAAATTAATTTTTA
>JBBYHM010000012.1:6388621-6428967 GCA_038381775.1 Adansonia rubrostipa
TATAATATTATTAAAATAATAATTTTATATTAATATTTATATATTTTATAATTAAATTTAAATAAAATTAATTTTTATTATTAAATAATAATTTAAATAAAAATAAATCAATTTAAATTTTTAATATTTTATTTAAAATTTAATTCGAACTTATCAAATTAGACAAATAATTCAACTTTAAAATAAGTCAAATCTTTTTTATTTTTCATGAGTGATTTATAGTTTTAATTTACATCTTATTTAATATCTGATATTTGTTTTGATACTTAAATCAATAAAAAATTTAAAGAAACTTAATAAATAAACAGAGAGAATTAAACCGAAGTACATGCATATATAGAAAACGTCAAAGAGTTCGAAAATCCAAAATTTGTGCCTTACCTATTCTTTTATACCTGAATTATGTGAAACTGTTTATTGGACAAATCTAAGTTACGTGGAAATGGCAGATGCCTACCATGTATACGATCGAGTAATATTGGGTATAACAATAACCATCATTCTTTGAATATTTCATTCCTCGCGCACTGAGGTCTCGTTTGAGCTCAAAAATGATGCCGATACTTCCCGGATTGGTGGTCATCTCTGAACAGAGCTTTAAGTGTGAACCCGATTTTAGGGCCGGTCATAACATAACGTTATAGTCATCATTTTATGATTTTGATTTTTTTTATTATCTATATTTATGATTTATATTTATTACAAATAATTATAGTAACATTTATTACATTAATAAATTTGATAAAATAAAGCAAACTAAAATATATTCGTAATTATAATTCAAATTTTGATACGAAATCTTTCGAGTGTAAATTTTAAAGTGCTAATATTTCAATCTTCTTATTTTAATCTAAAATAAATAAATAAAAACGTTGTCACAATCCATTGAATGGAAAAGTAATTATTTGAACTTTGGAGATAATTGAATAAGATCACCAAAGGACCCCAACAATAATTACTTGAAAATTTTTCGAAAACTTAAAATAATCAAGATTAGTTTGTTATCCATACGATGTAAAAATTAATTTTATTTATTTATTTATTATATATAAATAAATAAATTTTTATATTTTCAATGTATAATATTAAAAATATTAATAGTTTTGATAAAATTTTGATAAAATTTATAAATAATGTTTTTCAAAGTATTATAAAACCATGGTGTTGAGTTAGAAATAGATGAAATTAATTAAAAGGAATGTAATCTTAATATAGTAGCTAAAACAAACAATCAAAACAATAAAATCAACATTGAGAAAAAGGAAATTATGTTAAAAATTAATTTCTTGACATGTAAATCATAAAAATAGTTGTAATGAAAAAAAAAATCAATTTTTTCTTTAATTAGTTGTGTGAAAATTAAGATGATGCACTCATATTTTTCATAGGCTAACCATAATATTTTTAAAAAATATTCCAAAAATTAATTTTCTTATCCCTAATATTAGATGAAAATTTAAAAAATTGGGTTTAAATTTTTTTAATAAAGATAAAAGGAATTCATCCTAAAATTAGCATTAACCAAAAAATAAAAAAATTAATACATATAGTTATGAGAATTATTATTAAATTTTTGGAAGATATAAAAATAAACTATTATAAATTATTGTAATTTCCAAGTTAAAATCTTGATTTAAAATTCAAAATATAAATCTTAATAGATTTGGTAGTTTTTTTTTTAATTATAAATAAAATTTTAATAACTCTTTAAAATTTTATAATTTAATAGAAAAAAAGATTCATCCTTAATTTAAAATATAATATATCTAAAGATTAAGTAAATGATAAAATTTTTTATAAGGATCAACAGATAAAATTTGTTACGTATATAAATTAAAAATTTTGCATAAATATATAATTTATTTATATTTACCCTATATGTTATTAGGAGGAGGCGTCCACCTAAATGTCTATGACGCTAAGTATATACCATATTATATTATATTTATATATGATTAATAAACGTGTTTCCAAACAATAAGATCCATAGTTTTTTTTTTTTTTTTAATGGACAACATATTTAAGCATATTTAAAGTAAAGATTTTCATATTTCGATTAATAAACGTGTTTCCAAGCAACATTGGAAATCAACCGTCGGCAGGATTTGTAATTTAATTTAATTAATTTATATAATTATTTTTAATAAATAATAAATAATAATTTTAAAATTTAAAATTTAAAATTTTAATATTTAAAATTTAAAATTTTTTTATTTTTAAATTGTAATATTTTTTTGTAATAATAGAAAAATGTTTGCAAAAAGGCGAGTAGCTCCTGTTCACTTACCCAAACATTTATACATCCTGATAATTAATGAATATATATCATATTCATATATTTTATTATATTATAATTATATTTAAAATATTTTATACTTATATTTTTAATATCTTAATAATTCATATTATTTAAATTACAAAATATTTATATGCTCATATTATATTTTATTTATATTCTAATTATTTTTATATCATATTTATATAACTTCTATTAATGTTATAGTTATGCGTACAACACACCTATCATTGACTGAAACTACAGGAATTTTTCAAAAACAACAGGTTCGAATCAAATTCAGAGCAAAACAAATAATGTAATAAATTGTGCGTATGCAATTGATGGATTTAAATTAGATTAGGTAATTTATATATCCATATTATATTTATATATTTTATAATATTATAATAATATTTAAAATATTTTATATTTATATAAATTTTGATATATTAATAATTCATATTATATAGATTTTAAAAAATATATTCGTATCATATTATATTATATTATATTTTAATTATTTTATTTATATTATTTTATATAATTATATCTAATAGCATCGGGTAATTTAAATTTAAGAGTCCTTACATGATGCACCATCTTTTCATGCTTTTTAGCCTTTCGTATAAAACAAAAAACAAATAAGCAAATTAAGATGAGTCCACCGTTGTTAATTCGAACTTATTTATAAGTCGAATTATTAATTTAATTTAATTTAAATTAAATTTAAAATTTTTTTAACTTAATTTAAAATTAAATTTAAATTTTTTTTAACTCAACTCAAAAATAATAATTTTAAATTATATAATATAAAAATATTAATTATATAATATTTTAATTATATAATATTTTAATTTAAAATTAATTATATAATATAAAAATATTACTATAAAATAAAAATAAATTTTAATATTTTGTTAAAAAGTTAATTAATAGTTTCGGATTTAAATTTAAAATTCAAAACTTTTCCCTCCTGCGGTGATTTGATGTCACTTCACACCATTGACAGTCCACTGGTACTTTAAATGCTTAAATGCTTCAATTCTGAATTTTGATGAATATAGTCAGCAGTCATTTTTTTTTTATAAAATTTTAAACCAGATAATTATGATAAATTATATTAAACTTTTGTTTAATATTATTATTAGTATAATTTTTTAAAATTAACGCTGATGCTACGTTTTGTTATAAATATTATATTAAATAAATAATTTTTTTTTTAGGTTTTATGATTAATATTGTAATTTAACAATTTAAATTAAAAAATTAAAAAAATAAAAATTTTACTTTTTAAAAATTAATTTTTAAATAAAATAATTTTATTATCTTTATATCTTTAAATTTTTATTACTTTTAATATATTTTTTGGTATTTAAATTTTGCACAATATTTTCTCATACAAACACATCAAAGTTTTTAAATTATATTTTTCATTAAATTTTTTAAACATATATATATTTTTTCAATTTAAACTTTTTTTTTTCTAATTCAAGCAATGATAAATCAGCACTAAAACCAGTAGCTCAAAAATCAATTCAGCTAGCAATTGTAATATTCCAATTTGATTTTCTCACAGTTTGGAAATTTTAATGAAAAATGTAAAAGGATTTGGTTCTAGAAACTTAAAAGGAAAGAACTTAAATTTTCCTAATAGGTCATACAAATTAAAGAAAGGACATACATCTAATGATTCATATATTTATGTATTAATTATATTATTTTTTAATATTATAATTATGCTTTAATCGTTATATATTTATATAAATTTTAAATATTAATAATTTATATTATATAAATTTTAATATTTTTATATATTTTTATCGATTCAGACATTTAATAATATTTATATATAATTAACTTATTAGCAATTTTCTCCTCAATTGCCAATAATGTTTGAGTGAAATGATGTATGACTTAGACACTCAGCTAAAAGTATTTGATTTAATCAATTAATTTCATTTTTCAAAAAGATAAAAGCAACACCTTCTCTTTTTCTAGATTCTCATTTTGTCAAAGTTGCTATTGGATTATTCACACTTTTCAATCAACATCAATAATGCAACTCCATAAAATAATTTAAACATATTTCACCAATGAAAAGTTTCAACTTTCAAATATCAACAGTAATTAGTAAAAATAATAGTATTTTATTAAAATAGATATAGTATGAATGATAAAATATATTTATATTTATAAAAAAAATGAAAGTTTAAATATGTATAAATGTATTTTTAGAGTAGAATAACCATATATTCTCGAATAGAATTAGTTTCAAATTATAAAATGGATGAAAATACTTGAATAAAAACCAAAAAAAAATTTATTTACGAGTTGAAGAATAGTTTTTAAATTACTGTATTAAGTAATTTTTTAATATTGAAAATCAGCTATTAATTATAAATTATCATATTTATTGGAAAATATTAATTAATTTTAAATCTAAAATAACAAAAATTACTAAACTTTATTATTTTATTTTATTTTTATTCATAAACGTTTCACGAAAATTACTATGTAACATAATTTTGCATATTTTGAAAAGAAGAGGCTTTAATATTTTTATCTTACGAAAAATATTGCATATGAAAAAAAGAATTTTTCAAGCAGAATTCATAAGATGATATGCGTCCAATAGAGCATATTTTAAAAAATAAAAAATAAATAAATAAAATATGTATCATCCGACAAATCTTATTTGTGAAATTTTTTTCACAATCGATGTATGAGATAATTATTATAAGACCAATTAAGAAAATATCGAATACTTAAATTAAATATAAAAATAAAGTGTACTCATTAACTTTTTTAATTTTATATGGGAATTGAAACAAGCCAATGTTTTTAATTATCAATACCCAAAACCATCTAGTAATCTACATTGGGAAGTAAAATAATTTTTTATAAAAATAATTCTTTATTTTTAAAAAAATAATCTACAATTGTGATGATGGTAATAACAATTTTTTTTTTTGAAAAAAATATGAAAATAAAAAATCCACAAACTTTCTTTTCATTCCAAAAAATTTTCACATCTCAATAAAATTTTTAGATTTTAAAAGCAATATTAGTATACAATGACAAACACTCTTAAGATATATTTAAAAATACAAATAATTTTTTAATTTTATTTATAAAATTAGATTTGATATTTTATATATTCATATTTTTTTATTTTATGTTTAAAATATTTTATATTTTATAAATTTTAATACATTAATATTTTTAAAAATTGATGTATTCATTCTTTAATTATAATTTTTTTATATTAAATTTAATTTTTATTATTTTTTATATCATACGTCACTAGGTTTAATAATTATAACGCATTAATTAATTAATTAAACAACAAAAAGTTTCTGTCCTTAATTAGCAAAGTAGGCGATAACCAAAGAAGGTAAGAAAGAGCAACCCCTCAAATGTCGTACGGATACATTGGCTACATCCGGCGGATAATCTATAACCACGTGGCAAATATCGGACTGATGAAAAAGTGGTACACGGGACACGAGGCAAAAAAAAAATTTACTGGTTGTCCTGCCTTACCGACAAGCTGTACATTGTCCAGGTGGGAGTAATGGTATACCCACGTGTCAACTGCTACACCGTTGATTGCGGGGATCTGCTTTGTACGGACTTTTGGGGGGGTTTTATAGGAGATCGTGGCCCTTTTTGCGTCCAAGGTAGGCCTTTGTAATTTTCTTTTTTAATAAAAAAAGGGAAAAAGGATTTTTTTGGTGTTCATTTTATTATTATTTTATTTTATATGATATTAATATTAATAATAACTTTTGTCGAAAAATAGTAAATTGCATTATTGTTTAATTTTATCAATTGTTATTAGCTTGGTTGGTTTTTTTTGCCACTACAAACGGATTTGGTAAGCTTCCAATCACGAGTATTATTCTTATGCACAATCATTACCCATAGAGGTTGACCTATCGAAAGGCATGTAATAGATTTAATCCGGATTGAGTTTAAGATTGCTTTTATTTATTTAAATTAATAGATTTGAATTATTATTAATTTAATTTAATTTATTATTTATTAATAAAAATAATATATTTATTTAGATTTAATTTTAAAAAATTTAAATATTAATTAAAAGTAAAATTTTTTAATATTTTATTATATATCGATCAATAAACCAGATTGTTAAATCCAAATTTGAGTATAGGGCTAGATTTGGATAGGCTGTCAAAAAATTAAACTTTAAACATTTCTTTTTGTTGAAGTTGTCAAAAACTAAACTTTGAGCTTAGCTCATTTGGAGTAATTTAAATACGGAGTTATTGACTTTAGTATCAATTTTTATATAGGTTATAAAATTTAATTTCATTAAATTACATTATTAAATTTTTTTATTAACAAAATAAATAACTTACGCTAACTTGTTAAGTAATTCCAATAAATAAGTTAATTTAACATGTATAAGTGACTTATATTTGTCGGATGTTATCTTGATAAGATGTAAAATTAAGATATATATGCATATTGAATCAATTTTTCCATTAGAACTACTTAATGGAAATAACGTGACTTAATTTATTAATAATAAAAGTTTAATTATATACTTTGATAAAATTAAAGATTTGTAACATACATGAAAGTTAGTTCTAAATTCAGTGACTTAAAATGTAAATTATCTACTCATTTGATTCATATAATTATCTTTAAAAAGTAGTATTTAATAGTTCTAAAATTTTAATTTTAATATCTGTAGTCTCTTCCCTTATCTCTAGATTGAGGAATTTTTTTATACTAAAAAACGTTAAAAAAAATTAAACTTTAATTTCACCTTTAAAAAATTGTATTTAGTAGGTCTGAAATTCGAATTTTAGCATTTGTAACATCTTTCCCTGTATTCAGGCGGAAGATTATTTTATACTAAAAAATATTTAAAATTAAAGCTTGATAATTGAAATTAATCTGGTAATACTTTATCAAAAAACAATTGAACTGCTATATGTGCATATTGTCATATAATCAATCTAGACCAATTGATATGGATGTTAAGTTTAACTATATTGCACGTATTTTGCAAATCTTGGATAAACTTGAGACAATCCACGAGATCGACATACTTGTATGTGTTGAATTATTAATTAAATCAGGCTTGAAATATTTGAATTTAACTATTAAATACAAGCATTCAACAATTAAATCTAAAATCCCAACAGTCGAGTATTTGATTTAATTATTAGTGTATTAATTAAATCTAAAATCCCAACAGTCGAGTATTTGATTTAATTATTAGTGTATAGCTCATTTATTAAAAGAAAATTACATGCGAATCATCCCATCGTCCAAAAAGAAAAAAATAAATCAATTGAAATTTGAGTGCGTTGGGTTTTAATATTGAATAAGAGATTTCTTATTTTTGTTTCTAATTATAATCAAACTTCATCCCCACCTTTGAATAAGACATAGAAATTGCTAAAATACGTAGCATTGATAAAAAATTTAAGAATAATCGATCAAATCTAAGAATTGCACGAAGAAGAGAGGGATGCAAACAATCAAAGCATGAAGATATTCAAACATAAATAAAAAAATATTTTTTTTATACAAAAGAGGCTTCAATTTCCGGGTATAAGGGAAGAGATTTCGAATTATAAAATTCGGACCACAAATCTTCTACATATTACACATTAAGGGTGGATATATAAATTAATTATACTAAGTTTCGGGTTCAAATCAATATTTAGTGTATGTGTTTTCAAAGATAACAATGTTTTATGTCTTGAAAATTAGTAAAAGACATTCCGTTGAGGCTATAGGCAAAAGCCTTCACACCTTTCATCTCATAAGCAAAAGACTTTGCTATAGGTAATGCCTTAATGGTAGGATTTTGGTATGACATCGAAGAATTAAGTTTTGTTTTGACTTGTGATTTTGTTTGTTTTGACTTTTGCTTTTTGCTTTTTCAGTAGGAATTGAAGTGATATATTACCTAATTATATTCTTATTTCCATCTCTTTACATCCTCTTACATAAATCAGTCTTCAAGAATTTCATGAATTACTTAACTCCTTGACTTTTGGTTATAACCTTGAGCTAATTTAAAGAACATGACACACATACTTGCACGACACATAGTTTTGAGGGTTCTTTTGATGAGATGAAAAAACGTTGTAAACTCTTATAGCTATATCAATCTCGGTATTTTAGAATCTTTTATAAAGTTATTGTGGTTGAGTATTAAGCCATTTTTAGCATACTACTATTCTCATACCATAATTGTTAATTATTAGGAATGACTTAATTTTTTATTCAATTTATGCTTTTTTAAACAAAGAAAGCTGTTACTTAAAGATAAAAGAAAGGTTATATATATTACGATTCGAATCCTAAACCTACTAAAGTACCATCATAATTACATTAAGTATTAAATGCTATTTATGTTTTAATTACAAAGTTAAACTTTGAGTTACATTCTATTTATGTTTTAAATGCTTAATTTGAATACCCACATATCAAGAAGTTTTGTTTAATTACAGTACAATTAATTTGCTCAAAAATATGCATGTTCTAGCAACTTATAATTTGGCCACATGTTTTTATTGGAAGATCTAACTCCTTACTGTAACATTCAAGGTTGAATTTTTTTCCCAAAATTTTTTTCCCAATTTTATTGTTAAGTATCAAACTATCTAAGTGATACCAGAGCTCAAGAACATCTTATTCTTGCCTCTCTCTACCATTTCATTTCCATGCAGGTAATTCTATGCAAAAGCTACTTGTATCTCATGCACAGATTTAAATGGTTGGTGTCATAAGCAATGATACAATTGTTATTTTGTAAATTTAGCTTTATATATCGTCGATATTCATAGTTGATATTCATTATAATTGATCGCAATTACATTTATTATGTACGTTTGCAACCACAATAAATGCAATGTAACTAAAAATGCGTCAAAGACCGCAATTTAAATCCCTTATATCTCAAGGATTTCTATTTTGCTACATTTGTATCAGAAAAAAGAAATCATAATCTGAAAATAAAAAAAAATTACAAATATTAAAATTTAAACTCTAAACTTGTTGGATATCATATTTTAAATATAATTATATAAATCAACTAAAGTAAATTTTGAATTTTATTTTACTATTTGGGTGGTTAGAAAATCTACAAAACAATAAAATGCAGAAATAGCCTTCCTAAAACTAAGAAGAACGGAAAAATTTTGTATGAACCCGAGACGATTTGTACAGGCTTTTATTGAGTTCTGTGCTAGACTGCTACTAAAAAGTATATATATGAAGGCTTTTTGTTGAGTTTTATATTATGGGATGTGAATGCAGCATTTCTTGACTGGCTATGAAAAAGGTTGAGAGCTAAGAAACTAGCTTCCATGGTTGGTGCGGTAAGGGTTTTCTATATGTTGATTTCGAGGACCATATTTCTTCAGCATAGAGAACAACATGAGCTGGTTTATTGGAACTCATACATGTATATATATACATATATATATATATATGTATATATATGGCTTCTTTAGAAGTCACAGTTCCAATGCTTAATATATGTATATATATATAAAATAAATCAAGCAAAGAAAGGCAAAAATGAAGAAAAAAATAAATTTAGAAAATGGGCTCATGAAAAGGAAATTTTCAAGGTTTTTTGTCAACGCTACATATTAGACTCTTGACTTTACAAATTAATTTTTATGGTTAAACTTGAATGTTTTTTTTTTTTCCTTTTTAACTTTGATATCAAAATTAGGTTACTCGTCCGCTTAGTCGAATTACTTGTTCTACAAATGTTTAGCCAAAACTATTGAAACCTGTATCTTGAATTTTAATACGATTTATATATCATATTAAACTCTCTACTGTTCAAATTATCTTTTGAAGACAGATTTGAGTTTTTTTTTTTTTTTTTTCAATTAAACATTTCATTGCATAACACTAATACTATTAGGCCGAGAGGTCATAAGATAGGAGTTTTGAAGTTGTAAAGTCATGATGGCAGACTGGCAAAAAGCCAGTTCAGTCTCCTAAAGGAAATGGATAAACAATACTTTAAAAAGAAATCAGCAATTTATCAATCACTTCCTGCTTAACAGTTATCATATTATAGCTTGAATCACTATATGTTTTACTTTTTAACTTTCTTTGCAGTTTGCAGGGTGTAATAATTAACTTACCCTACAAGATTCCAATCTAGAGAAAACAAGAGCTGTAGCACAATTCTAGCTTGTGGCAGCAGTTCAGAAATATTATACAATGGACAATTAATTTAAGGATTCGATTAATGTGGTCTTTTTTAGAAAAAAATTTCTATTTAAATAATCATTTTCATAAAATTAAAAAAATAATGTAATAAATATATATTTTTTTTATTTTTGAAATGTTAATAATGTTCATATGCATTGATTAACATTTCCTTTAAATTAACTTATTAGATTTTAGGGAGAGCCTTCTTTCTCCAAGCTTTGATATTAATAATTAAATAATCTTTCGAAATCAAGCATCAGCCAAGTACAAAACAAGTATTACAATGCTTAATAATGCCCAAAATTTAGTATGCCCAAGTGTATTAGCAAAGAGCCCTTCAATTAGGTTTCAACCCTCAATACCACAAACTAAGCTCTCATGTTATTTCAATTTTTTTTTTAATTTGTATCCGATATATATTTCGATATCAATATAAAGATACTATCTTTTATTCATATCTGACATATGTATTTAACATATAAGGATATGAACATAATAGTACAATTCTCTATTCATGATTGATGTCTATATTTAATATATATTCGGATTATACAAAGTACAATCTTATAAATATACTTAAAATATAAATTGAACATATTCAAATACATATTCACATATAATACTTATTTTTAAATCCGAATAACATAAATCAATGTCCGTTTTATTAATAGGGCTTTGTATGAAATGTATGTTAATTCATTTATTTTTGTTTTAGCTGTCACAACTCACCAATTTTAGGAAAGATGAATCTAAGTTGTCTTTTTGCATCTTTGGTTATATTTTAACTAATAAACCTAAACAACAGTATTCACAGGCTCATGAGTTTCCACCTTCCCCGTGCCTTTCTTTCAATATAAACACTTTTTCTAATTAGGGTAAATTCTCTGCATATTTTTAATTAAATTATTTTGTTTCAGTAATAAGTATTGGATATAAACATGTGTCCGATATGAATATATTTAATTTCTTAAAGTTTCCTTTTCATATATTTAAAGGACCATACTTTTATATATATGTATTAATATATGTCACCTAATACGAGTATACTCAATTTTTTTAGATTATTGCATGTGTTTAATGGATCATTACCTTATACCTATATTCAAATATAGATCGAATATAAATACTTAATCATACCATAAGCACAGGGAAATGCTTGCTTCATGACAGAAAAGGGAGGATTTGAATAGATTTCATAATTATATATGAAACAACATAGAGATCATTACAATATCTACTATTGTATTGACATTAGCTTAGACCATCATATATATTTGTATATATATATAACATTATCAACTAAGCCATTGAAATATTCAAAGAAGAAAAAAGAGGAAATACCTTATAAAAATAAAATCCATAAAAACCACATCATCAAGACAATTTGCTGATTGCAAAAGGATCCTACCCTTCTTCCAATTACATAGTACTTTCTGTAAAAGAACGTCTCCATTAGCATCAGCCCAAAAAAGAACTTTTGATTAAAAAAATCCCAAGAAAATCAAGTATAGCAAAAACAGAAAGAAGAATATAAATGTGTATGTGAGTGTATATATAGATATATATGTGAAAAGGAATTCATTTATACTAGTATAAAACTAAATTAGTTTTACACATTTTCATAACATTTTATACAATTCATAATTGTTTAATCCGATAGTCATAGTTATTGTTCTAATCAAGTAAATCAAGCGTCGAATTTTGAGCAAATTAAAAATATCATATTACTTGTTAAATGTAAACAACTTTTAATCATTAAATATATATTAAAGAAAACAATATTCACAAATCTTGATCAATACGATAGAGATAACTTTAATGGTTGACAGTTTTTGGCCTAGCAAAAAAAATTGATAGAGATATCAAATCAATTCGAAAGTTTACATGCACAACGAGTACAATTATATTACTAAATCCAACATTTGATTTGTTAAAATATTAATAATATAAAAAGTTAGGCAAATATATAAAACTAATTTAATTTTACATTAGTATAAATAGGTCTTCCTCATGTATATATCTATCTATCTGAAATAAGTATTGATCAGAAATATAAACAAGAAATTCAGAAGTACCAACTTAGTTTACACAGATGATTCGAAGTACATAACAATTTTGACGACTGGCTGGACATATACCCCATATATATATATATATATATATATAGCATTTTCACTTTTGCTACCATCATTTTCCTTTTGGTACTATTTTCTTCCCGATTACCTCTGCTTCCTAGTGACTTGTCATCCTTGTCACTACCATTCAAAACTGTCCCCCTAAAAGATCAATTTTAAGGGTGCCCACTTACCTTTGGTACCGCTCAAACATGGCAAAAATCCAACACTAATAACCATCCCTATAGAAATCAATTCACCAACACTAAAACAAAGAAAAGGGCGAAATTAGCATCATATAACATGTTTATATAGTGATAATTTTTTTATATAGTTGAAATTGTTACGATTTGATTACTAATCACTAAAACTAAGAATCCAACATTTTATCAACAGACTACATGGTTACTGGCATGTTTATAACGATAATTTTCACCACATATTTGGTTCTTTTTTTGATCAACATAGTTCAATGTTTTGCTTACTTGCAGTAGTGGCATCAGCAAGTGTTGGAGGTGGTGGTTGTGGTGGAGCTACTGGTGGCGGTGCTGGTGGTGTTACTTTTTGCTTAGGCCTCTTTCTTTTCTTCTCATAGCTAACACCTCTAGCTTTGGACTGGAAATCCCTGACTTCCCTTAAGTAAATCCTGACAGCTCTAGCCGCAAAAGGGTTCCCTTCAGGCCGACCTCCATGTTCCTCATAAGCAGCTCGGAGTCGACCAATGAGTGCATCAAGGCTACCCCAAGCTTGTCTTAG
Organism: Adansonia rubrostipa; assembly: GCA_038381775.1. Classification (NCBI taxonomy): domain Eukaryota; kingdom Viridiplantae; phylum Streptophyta; class Magnoliopsida; order Malvales; family Malvaceae; genus Adansonia; species Adansonia rubrostipa. The sequence continues at coordinate 6,401,993 of JBBYHM010000012.1, forward strand.
TGGGCAAGGGCAAGGAGCCGGAGGGTTAGGGATGCCAAAGAAAGGGCAAGTCTGGTTATGAACTTTGGTCTTGCCAAATTGATCGAGGTACCTAAGAAACTCCAGCACATGAGCTCCACTACACATTGAAAGCGACAGTGGTGGCCGATGGTTCCTCAGGTATTGACCAAAAGTGTTCCAATCTCGGCGCTTCTGGTTCTCATACCGGCTCGGAGTCGTCGACGGAGGTGGCGGCGTTGAAGTACTGGAAGAAGTGGGCGTTGTCGCCATGCTGACGATGCTGCTATTGCTGCTGTTGGGAGCTATATTTGGTATGGCGTTTGAGCCTACTATCGGAGCCAAATCCATTATCAGACAAATATAAATATTTTTCTTGGGTTTTAACAGGATCTTCTGGAGCTGCTACTGTTCTTGCTTATGATCTTATCTTTGCTTCTTGTTTTTGATGATCTTTCTTTTAGGGTTTCGACTTCTTGAAAGATTGATCAGGGTTGATGATCAGAGTGAATATAGATAATGGATTGAAGCAAGCTAATCAAAGGAGACAAGAACAGTTTCTTTTTTACTGAGGAATAATTGAAAAACAAAAAAAGTGATTTACAAGCTTTTCACTTCAAGTATATTGCTGTCTATGATAGCTCAAGAAATGATGAAATTCAAGATTCTGCATGGCTTCCATGACAACTTATAGCAAGAAACAATCAAATAGAGAGCGAAAGCAAAAAAAGGTTGTTTTCATTTTTCCTTCTTGAGATTGAAAATATTTGTAAAATTGAATTGAAAGCGAAGAAAATAATAGTTTTTTCAGTTTGAAGATGGACACAAACAGCAGCAAACCAACAGCAGCCACCAGCAGCAACCAGCAGCAGCAGAGAGACTGGAAGAAATGGTTGAAACTGAAACTATTTGGGGTATGAATATAGGGTTAAAAAAGATCAGATCAGACATCAGAGTATCAAAGACAAGCAAACTGAAGTTAAAACACTGTTGATAAAGTAAGAGAGAGAGAGAGAGAGAGAATCAGAGATTTCAACTTAAAAAAAGAAGAAAGAGAAAACAGGAAAAGTCTTTCAACTCATAGTCCAATGGGCAATTGGGGTCAAGAGATTATGGGAAAGAAGTTAAGGGTTTAGTCAGTGAAAGGCCTTCTGGTTAATAAAATTGTAGTTGGCAAGTAAAAAAATGGACACTGTTTTGCCAAAAATAGGACAAATTTGGCGGTGCAAGGCAGCGTTGATAATGACCCAAGGGCTGTACCCCAATATTTCCACTTTCATTTTTCTCTTCTTAAAATTATTTTTTAAACTTTTAAAAAAATAATTTTAATTTAATTTAATTAATTTATAAAATTATTTTTATATATTTAAAATATAAATTTAAATATATAAAATTTTTTTATTTTTTAAATTAAATTTAATAATTTATATATTTATATCGTATTCATATTATTTAAAATTTTTCTATAGAGTGAGCAGTGTTGGATTATAAGGGGCAGGAGTGGTTATGGCCTCCAATTTTATTTTTATTTTTTTAACTTTGTGTATATTTATGATATATCATAAGACAATGGAGTGGTGAATATTTTGCAGGCATGATATGGCCGTGGTCACTTAAAATAAATTATATATAGAATATATCTTAAGATAGCGATGAATTATATAATTTTTTTGGTATATATGATGTGATAAATAAAATATATTTTAATATCAAAATTTTGATTAACGATTAAGGGTATAAAAATAATTATGAATTTATCTCATTTGATTTATAAAATTATTTTAAAAATTATCATATATGAGATTTAAAGTTTAAATGTAAACATATGTAATATCTCTTTATCTTCGGATTATTAGATATAATCCATGTAAATGTATCGTATTAATATTATTTTTTAATGTCATAATTATATTTACGATATAATATATATTTATATAAAATTTAACATAAAATAATTTATTATATAAAAATTTTAATATATTTATATATTTATATCGTGTTTATATTATTTTATATTATATTTTTATTTTTTTTATTATTTTAATATAATATCTAAAATTATCAAATCTCTTTATTAGATTTTTTTAATTAAAAAAGACTTGTAAACATTAAAAACCCTTCACTTTTCTTTTCTATTCCAAAAAGGCTAAAAGCAAAGAAGGATTGATAGCTAAGTTCACAATCTTGTATAGCGTAGGAACCTTCACAGCAATTGCCCAAATTCCTCTCAATTTTTTTTCCTTTTCCTCATGATTTCACCCTAAAGACTTGTAGGATAAGCCCTTAAAAAGGACTTTAAGGCTATCGCTTTATTTTTCATAAAACAAAGAAATAAAGTACAATTTCATGTTGTTGTCAAAAGGAATTATAATCTTCAGATCTTGTATCTTTAGTTTGGGTATATTGACATTGATCTTTCAAGGTAAGTTTTAAAACTATTTATTTCTTTATTCACCCATTTTGATTATATATATATATATATATATATGAATTTGGTGAATTTCACACTTTCTTCTTTTATTTGCTTTGGTAAGTATGGGTCATTGTGATCTATGTTATATGATTTTCTTCTTTATAATGATTGTTTTATTTTGTCCAACACTTTACTACAAAAGTGGATATTTCAGCAGAAAATAGACACAATTGGAGGAGAAAAAAAAATTAAATATTGATTTATCATCTCTCTGATACATCAAACAATATGAATAATTTATATGAACATATAAAAGTAAATATTATTTAAATTTATATATTTTTATCTAATCCACTTTTATAAAATGTATTTTATTTAATATAATTTTTAACTTTTCGAATATTTTTAACTAAATTAAATATGTAACTGAATTTTGGAATTAATATAACCTAGATTATAATTATTGTTTTTTTGTGTAAATAGAAGGTAAATTTGTGGGAAACAACCGGCAATGGTGGGGGATGAAATTCACTTGTACTAAAATTATTAGAAAATTGGGAAAGCATTTAAAATGAGCCAACCCCCATTCCCACTTCTGGCCATTGTACTGGAAAGAAAAGGGATAATTAACTACAAATACGTACAAAATATACACTATTACCAAAATTAATATGTTTTCCAAAGATTAAGATTCGGCTCTTCATTTTTTTATTTTTAATATATTTATTTTTATTATTGTTATTCATATATATATAATTTATTATTCATAAAATATATATAAATAATAACTAATCATATATTAAAAAACTATTAACCTGAAAAATAATAGAAAAAAAGAAGACCTGTTTTCATTATTGAAACTGCCACAAATATAATACATTTTTTTTTTGTTAATAACTATTTATCATGGGATCCACCTTTTATTTTTCCCTTATATTATCAATCATTCACCTTTAATTCAATTTGATAATTGTGACGATTAAGAAAGTAAAGCCATTGATTTACAACTATGTGAGATGGCTAGGCCAGTTTATCTTACCACACTAACTCTATGATTATATAAAATTTTTATAATTTTTTTAAAAAAGAATGCAATTTGAAAAATAAAAGTTAAAATTTATAAAAATTTAAAATTAAATTTAAAATTTATTAAATATTTTATTTTAAAATAATTTTATAAATTAATCGAATTAAGAATTTTGACTTTTATCATTGTTACTACCATTCTTAACCTCTAGATGCTATCTATCGGTGCCCAAAAGTTCCTCTACTTTTGGGGTTTTCATTACTTTTCAAGGCCACAATTGATAATTAATGAGGTTTAAATTATAAATTTATTAAATATTATTTTTTAAAAATGATTGTAAAATTTTGATTTTTTTTAATTTACTTGTATTATCTATATACCATTTGTTAATAATTAATTGCAAATACCCATTTTTCAACTTAACAAAAAAATTATAAATTTTAAAATTTATATATATTAAACTATATTTTAGTTTAAATAAAATATATATTACCTTAAGATTCAGGTTAATTCAATTATATATAATAAAAATAATTAATACAAATATCATTTTTTTGCTAACAATTTATTCACTTTACTTTTTTTTCTAGGAATATTAAGATCTAATATGATTAGAATCCCCCCCGCCCCAACCCTTCTTCTTAATAAAATTACACCATATATCTCCTATTCTCCTATAGACTTTCTTGCAATCAATTAAGAAGTACATAATTTTCTAGTAATAAATAATTCTGCTTCATACATAAGTATTTAGTTTTTGGTTTGAAATTTCTTCTTAAACCAAACCAAAATAGTTAAACATGCTGTAAGATCAAGATGGAACTAAATTTTAATTTTACTATTCTTACTATTTTTTTATTATTTGAAATTATCAAGTCTGATAATTAAAAATTTAATACTTTATCAATAAATCATGTGATTGTTGTTATTATTCTCGTTAATTCGATATGGTTTAAGTTCTTTATTTCTAAACAATTCATCAATTAATCAAAATTATAATTTTACCAAGTTCAAATGATTTTCAATTTATCTATTTTTTCGATACACTAAAAGACCAAAGTTTAAAGGATATAAAAAGGAAAATTGCAAGTGTTGTAATCGAATTTCAAACTTCAAGAATTCACCTTTTAAAAGAGGTGAGTGAACCATTAAAATTAAACCCCAATTGAATTTATCTTTTTTTTTTGCAATAATAATAACTTAATTACTTGTTTAAAGACAACCACACAAATCTAAATGGTTATAAAAACATAAAAGAAAAAATTCAATGCAATTTATCATAGCAAGCATCAGCAATTAGCACACTAATCCCTGCCACAAAAGTGTAATCCACATAATATTCTTTTATCACTAGTAAAATCAAAGCCAAACCCACAAAGTCCACAAACCACTTAAAATACCTAAAAACATTGCCTCAAGAAACCAATTAAGTTAACCAAAATCTAATTTTTTTTAATTTCTAAGCTCAAAATTCATGTAAATCACCCAAATTTTATCTTCAAATCCATCCAATTGTCAAATCAATACCTGCAAAAAAGAAAAGTACTTATCAGAGAGCTTCAATCAATGGGCTCTATTGGACTCTTTCCTAATTTGTAAGGCAACGTGGATAAATCGTATAACATCTTCGTATATTGTAATTAAAGTTTTAAATTTTATGAAAAAATTAAATAAATAATATATATTTTTAAAGTATATTAAAAAATTAAATAAAAATAAAAAATAATAATCTTTTATACCCATTTATAAAATTAAAAGTTCCATTATAAGTGTTTCAATACTCAAATCCTATTTTGTCAAAATTATTTTCTCAAACTTCATGGTGATTTTTTTCCTTCAACTGATTGTGATTTTCTTTATATAGAGAGTTGCTAATTGAATTATATTTATTTTTTTATATTTGTGTCAAATTTTTTAAATGTACATATACAAAGCATAACTTTTTTCCTTGTTAGATCAACGTATATATATCTTTTAGTTATTGAGCAAATTTTTGGATAAAATATATAGATTGTAAGTACTACAAATGAATATATAACAAGCTATAATTCCATTTAATTGGAGTATTTATGACCAATTTGTGAAAATTACATTGCCATGATATATAATTTTAGTTGAAAATTAAAAATCAAGGGACAAGGACATTAAAGAATTAGGTTTCTTTCTTGCCCTTCGTTCAACTAATCTTTTTTTTTTTTTTTGCTTCTTTATAAATAAACAATGAAGAAATTATATGATTTTAATAGATTAAAAAAATGTTGGAAAAACAAAATTGCAATGTCACCATTTCCCCTTGGTAAAAGAGTATATAGGGAATTGAGAGAGGAGTAAAAAATCTTTTCACTATTTCTCTAGGAAACGATAATTTTACCCATAATTATTAAGATTATATTTAATAAAAATATAATTAATGATTTATTCTTTAGATTTAATAAAAATAAGATATAAATTTTTTTCTAGAATAATAAAAGTTATTTTCAATTAGTATCTATAATTAGATCTACTCATAAGTGTAACTACCTATTCAACCTTTATTGAATTAGGCTTAGGCAAGAGTTATATAATTTGAATTGATTTCGTTCAATTGAAATTATTATTTAAAATATAAAAAATATTTTTATTTAAATTTAATTATAAATATTAATAAAAAATAAAATTTAAATATTATTTAAATAATAATATAAACTTTTGAACTTATTTGTATCTCATTTAACTCGAGTTTTAAGGAAGAAAAAAAAATCATGAATTCTATCTATAGCCAATCAACCATCCACATCTTAATTTCTTTTATTATAATTTTATCTTCCTCGTAAACCTTTGATTTTGGGATAGGAATTTTGGGAAATTGTAAACTAGAATATCTTATAAAGAGGAGCCATGATTGTCATAACTGAGGGAGGGAAATTGGAATTAGGATTTGTTAAAAATAGAAAACCGACTTTTTCCCACTTAGAGTAGGAAACAAATCTCTTGCATTTGGAATCTCAATAATCCTACAAACAGGGTAACACACACATGCTGACCCCTACTGTTAATGGCCATACCCTCCATTCAAAAAAATGGAGTCTCCAATTCCATAGCTGTTGGAACCAAGGAGATATAGGCTAACCTAGGTAGGCAGATTTCTTTTCCAATTGGGTAGTACCAGGAAAGGGTAGGAAAGTTGATATCAATTTACATTAAATTTATATATTTTATCATATTTAAATTTTTATATATTTATGATCAGTATGATATAAATTAAAGATATTTATTATTTATATTATATTTTATATTATATTTTAATTATTTTTATTTTATTTATGTAATATCAAGATGAAAAATTATTTTTAAAAATTTTGACGATAAAAAATTATTTTTAATAATTATCATCTAAAATTATATTTTTAAAATATTTTAAAACGATATTTGTTTTCGATATAATTAAATTTGAGATAATATTTATTTTTAATATTATTAAATTTAAAATAAAAATATTTATTTTTTTATTTTATACTTAAAAATATTTTATTTTATAGTGTAGGATAAATCTAATATTACTATACATAAAAGATAGAGAAAAAAATTCCTAAATTTTACACTTAATATGTTGTTAAGATGCAACTTCAGCTCCACTATTTCTTTCGGCTTTGATGTTCCATTTTTAGGGTACGCTTTTGGGTACACTTTGTTGCATACTAATCCTGCCTTGAAACATCTTTTCTTCTCATCTCATTTTGATGTGACTTAACTTTTTTTCTTTTTAATCTTATCACCCTTATTGTATATGAAAAGTAATTCATATAGTTTTAAAAATATATAACAAATATAAAAAGATATCCCAAAATTTATGATAGATATTTTAAAAATATTTTAAAATTTATTATTTTTAAGAAATATATGTAATAATTTAAATTATAAATTTATTTAATACAAAACAACTTGTTATGGTTTTTTATTATAATATTATTGTTATTTTTTATTTATAAAAATAGATTGTTTCAAAATTAATTTTTGAAATATGTTAATTTTTTGTATAAGTTAGGGAGCGAGTTCCCAACTACAAGCTGAGAGCTTGCCTTCTTAAGGGGCGAGTTCTCTTTAATATATATAATAAATACTTTATTTACAATCTATTATGTATATATTTATGTATTTATTATTTTTATTGTTGAGTTCGATCAATCAGATTTAACACTTAAAAATTCGAAATAATTAAAACAATTAAATATAGCAAAATTTATATCTTTAAGTAGACTTATCAATTTTAACATAAATCCAAATAATGATCTATTTCGATAATTAAATCCTAACAACGTATTTCAATAAAAAAAAGTCTAGCCGTAATTTTAAATCCAATAATATTAATATCTATATCGGGAGTTAAATCCCAATAGGATTTTTTTCTTCCCGTGACCTTGCCCTTTACTTGAAAATATTGATTTTTCTTCGCTTGGATGATCTTTATATAAAGTATTTTAGTTGAGAATTTATTTAAAAATTTATATTTATATAAAAAAATAATCTATCTATATATTTAAAAATTAGATAACTCGAAACTCACGTTTTCCATACCACAAATTGATAAATGAATTGCACCAAAAACACATAAAGAAATTGGCAATTTTGGCATAGTGTTGGCAGCAACACAAATCAAAAAGGGATGATTAAATTTGCTATCAATGGCAAATAAACAAGTAAAGCTTTAATAGGTAAACAATTAATAGCAACAAAAATTAGGAACCTTCATAGCCATCCGTAACCCCCTTTTCTATTTTTAATTTTAGTTCCAAAAAGACGTTATTTTTTATTAACATAATATAAATATCAAGTCGAGTCGAAATTTTACATGTACGACGAATGCAATTAATTATATTATTAAATAAATCTTGAAGATTAAGTTTTTAATCTTAGCAAAACTAGTTATAATGACATTGAAATATGATTTTTTTTTCCTTTTATATTGGTGTGGTGAAAATTTTTGAAACTCGAAAGTGAAGCTTGTTTTGTTTAAATATTCACTCATTGTCATTGCCGTTTAAAAAGTAAATTCGATAATTTTAAATATAATATAAAAATAATATAAAAAATATAATATAAAAATACAAATCGTAGAGTCCAAAATAAAAAGCAACAAATTAATTAATGATTCACATGTACGCCCTGCCTGCTGTCAAAACATATTTAACTGGGCTTTTTAAGTTTTAAGTTGTACCACAAAAATTTTGTTGGTGAGAGCTTGACAGGCCCAATCCCCAAGGATACCGCTTACGGAGTTTATAAATTTTAGATTTAAATGTGAGTATCTAATATGAATATATGATTATTATAAATAAACTTGTTCATGGGTATGACAACTTGCTTGGCCCAACCAATATTGGACTGATCTAAGGTAGGAGTTTTGTAATTCAAACTAACCCGAATTATTATTTTAATAATAATAAATAATTTTTTATTTAAATTTAATTATAAACATTAATAAAAAATATTTGTCAATATTATTTTGAACAGTGAAATAAGCTTTTTAGTTGGTTTTATTTCGAGTTTGGGCAAAGGAAGAAAATTTTATCACTTGGCTCATGAGTACTTTTATATACGAGTATGTTTAATTTTTTTAAAAAAATTTTTTCATATATTTGGAGAGTTCGTGTCGGGTCATATTTGCATTCGTAATATACATTAAATATGAGTGTTAGATACGTAAACTTGAAAGAAAATGAAAAATCAGTGCAATATAGGTTATAGGCTACAAAGAGAGGATAATGCAGTCTAAAGCCTAATACAAATGGATTTACATAATTTATGGCAATCTGATTGATCATGTTCCCTAGTACAACCGTAGTCTAAAGCCTAACACAAATGGATTTACATAATTTATGGCAATCTGATTGATCATGTTCCTTAGTTCAACCGTTTCCATTGAAACATCCTGAAAATGATAAGAGGAGTAACAATTTCTAACTTAGTTGCCATTTTCTTCTTGCACTCCAGTGAAAGCTTGCTGCGATATTGAAAGAAGAAAAAATAAGTAGACATTATAAGTACATGGATCAAAAGAGGCTGTATTTCGGGATAAGAAAAAAGGTTACAGATGCTGGGATTCAAATCCAAACCTGTTGGATGTCACCTCTTAATCATCTGAACTAATTTGTAGGTTCGAAATATGAACAATTTAAGTACATAGATCAAAAAGAGGTTGTAGCTTGAGAATAAAGGAAGAGGTTGTTGATGCTGAGATTCGAATCCAGATCTGCTAGATATCACCTCTTAAAAGTGATTGTATGAACCAACCAAATTAATTCGTGGGTTTGAAATAGGAATGATACAAGTAAATGGATTAAAAGAGGTTGTAGCTTGGGAATAAAGGAAGGGGTTGTAGATGTTGAAATTTGAATCTAGATCTGCTGAATGACACTTTTTAAATGTGATTGCATGAACCAATTAAACTAATCCGTAAGTTCAAAATAGGAACAATATAAGGATCAAAAGAGGTTACAGCTCGGAAATAAATGAAGCGATTGCAAATTTCAGGATTCGAATCTAAATCTGCTACATGTCACTTCTTAAAGGTAACTGCATGAATCTACTGGACTAATCAGTGAGATTCGAAATAAGAACTATGTTTATCACCTTAAAGCATGACAAAGTGTACTGCACATCATTTGATGAAATTTGGTGGTGGAGGACAATTCTCATCCTGAACGAACAAAAAGACCAGCATTAGTTTAATTGATTACAAAAGGGGAGAAACTTCAAACGTTCAAGTTTAAATGATTTTTGAGCAACAAAAAGCAACAAGAATATAAGCTGATAAGTTTCAGGAATCCTAAGTGATTTTTGAAGAAGCAGAGATGTTACTCGGACTCAGTTAAGTGAGTGTTGGATATGAGTATACTCAATTTTATTTTTTAGATTTTTAATATATTTGAAGGACCATACTCTTATAATCATGTCTGAATACGTATTGAACATTGGCACTTCAAGAAAAATGAAGTTAGATTAACTTAGAGGAGAAGTATATTGTTATGTTGCTTTGACACTTCATTTTTCTTAAAGTATTTATATCCGAAATATTTTCGAACTTTGGTATGATAATTGAATCTTTCAAGAACCGTCCAAATACATGAAAAACTTAGAAAATATTGAACATACTTGTGTCAAAATACATACCCATAATCCAATACTCACTTAAATCCAAGTAAAATAGGTATACTGACCTGGATGGACCCTCTGGCATCACAAGTACACCATGTTCCTCTAAATTCTTGTATAGTTTCTCGGCCGTTATTTTTGATCCCTCCACTATGTCAAAGTATATCTGGTGAAAATACAGTAATAACAAAGAATATAAGCATCGGTAACCATTAAGAACTTTTGATTTTTGCCAGTTTGGCAAGTAATTCTCTGCAGTTCCTGATGCAACTTTCATTTCAGGTATTTGTTCTTAATTTTTTACCTTCAGTTTTCCAGTTTTTCTTGCTGAAAAATCTGATAATTTGTGTATTTGTGTCATGTTTGTGTATTTTATCATGTCATAATTATGATTAAATTATTTTATATTTATATCAATTTTGATACATTAATAATTGATATCATATAAATTTTGACATATAATCGTGACTCATACCATGTTGTGTCGTGTTTTAAGGTATTTATGTCATGTTTCATGGTGGAAACAAGTAAAAAACAGGCTGGTAACTTATTTTACTCTTTACACAGTAGACTGAAACACAACTTCTTATGTTACTCCGGCTCTTTATTTTTGTTGAAGTATCAAAATTCGACTCATTTTTGAACATTGATATGAGGTATGATCTTCTAAGAAGGTAAAGAACCGTGTCAAAAATATATCTATATCTCACACTTATACCTGAGTCCAAGCAACGTGGGCAACTCAAACAGTAAAACCTCCAATTACAGAATGCAGTAATGTAAGTTTAATATCGATCATACTTACTATATTGGTTTCCACTGCAGCAATATTGACTCTTAGACCTTTAATTTGATTCAGGCCCTCTGAAACCATACAAAACCAGCATAAAGTCCATTAATTTTACAAGTTATGATGGTCCGACTCTTCATGCTTTTAAAGTATTCGTATTCGATATTTGTATTGGACATATATTTGAATATGACCTTCAAGAATAATCCAAATTTATGAAAAAATTAAAAAAAAAATTAAACATACCCGTGTTTGACAAATATTTGTATCAAACATTCACACTCGTAAGATCGGGAAATTTTTAAACCAATAGTTTTACCTGCTAACACCTTTGCATTCTTATGATCACCTTCAAGTTTCCCAACATTCTCTTTCAAAGCAATCACAGCAGCAGCACAAATGAAACCAATCTGCCTCATCCCACCGCCTAAGGTTTTCCGAAGTCTTCGAGCCTTAAAAAAAAATTTAAAAAAATAAAAAAATAAAAAGAAAAACGTGTTGGACGGTGAATTTCCATTGATTGCAGTGGTTTTTTTAGCTGCAAAAGCTTATGATTATGTTTTCTACCTTGGTAATGAAGGTTTTGGAACCAACAATGACTGATCCAACTGGTGCACCCAAACCTTTCGATAGACATACCTACAACATAACATATATATATATATATATATATATCAATGGACCAACACGAGATAAATTATCTAAATCCATTGTTTATAGATTAAAAACTTTTCGGAATTATGCCTGCTTTTCATTTTTTTAAAGTATAATGTCTAAACACATATTCATAAATAAATGTGATATGATCCTTCAAATATATGTAAGAACTTAAAAAAAATTGAGTATACTCTGCGTCGGACATATGTCCGTATTCAACATTCACCCCCTAATCCAAGCAACATACAGTTTCGGAATAAAGTTGTAATTTTGGCAAAAGAAAAAGCCGTTGGTAACAATTGAAATCAATGTTCCTTTGACTTTTCATTTTTCTTGAAGTATTCGTGCCCATCACAGGTGTATAACATATTTTGAACATGGGTATGAAGAATATGACCCTCCAAAGACGCCAAATACGTAGAAAAACTTAAATTGAACATAGCCATGCATATTCATATCTAATACTCACAACCAACTTAAAGTAACATAAATCAAAACAACTATTAAGTCAACCAATAAGAATATTGAAAAGATCCAGGAGCTGAAGATGTTGACAGAGCATTTACCGAGACTGAATCAGCAGCTTGTACAAGCCTGTCAACAGGAACTCCAAGTGCCTGGGAGCAGATCGATCCTTTAATTAGATGAACATATATATATATATATATATATTTATATATACAAGTTTAATTACCAAGACTCTTTAGTTTCTCTAAGAAACCCGTGTTTGACTCCTACATCCAATGCATATTAGTTATAGGTAGAAAAATAAAATTTTTTAAATATATGAAAGAAATTAAAAATATTAAATATATTTGTGTCAGACATGTGTTCGACAATTACTCTAAATCCGAGTATCATAGAAGACTAATAGCATGAACATTCAGATAATCAGTTAGCATGTTAGCTGTTTTTCAAGTTTGATTAAAAGGTTTCCTCAAGCTTTTAACTTCAAACACAGTTCATCTTGAAGATAAATTTTGCTTACAATACAATTACAAGAAGTAATAATAAACTGCAAATATAAAATGTTTTACTCTATGTTATTCTGATCTTTATTTTTTTTAAAAGTACTTGCATCAAACACCCATATCCAATATATATATGAACATGAATATGGAGATTTGACCTTTTGATGACCGTCTAAATATATAAAAAAAATTAAAAATTAAAAATACTTGTATTAGATGTATATTCGTATTCGATATTTACATTCAAGTTTGAGTAACGTAGGTTTTACTTACCACAGATGCATTAAAAATGCGAGCCCCATCAATGTGAAGCTTCAAACCACGCTTCTTAGCTAGCTCACCAACTTTATCTGTGTATTCCACAGACAAGCATCGACCACCGGTGCTGCAATATGCCATTTGAAAGTAAAAGAAAACTCTTAATATATTTCAAAAGTAAATTTAAAAATGGGGAAACAAATCATTTAAGAACTTCAACTGACATTAGTTTCTTTAAGAATATTGTTATTCGGATTCAGGTATAAGTGTCGTACATTGGTATATGTTTGATACGGATATATTTAACTTTTTTTCAAGATTTTCATGTATCCCATGAGTCTTTGGAAGATCATCTATATCTAGATAGACATCGGACACGGATGTTAATCATAAATATTTTAAGAAAAATAAAAGATCAAGCAACAAAGTTTTAAGATACCAATAATTAGGAGGAAAAAAAAAAAAAACCAGATCATGATGTCAGCATAAGCATAACTTGTAAAGTAGTTGCTGTCCATGTTGCTCGGAATCTTTATTCTTTTTGAAATATTCATGTCTTAGATATGATTATTTAAAACAAAATAAGACCTCGAGCAACACATCTTAAGTCTGGAAATGTGAAGCAATGCTCACGTTCATCATAGTCCAATAGATGCAAGTTAAAAGAAAATTTCATAAACAAAGAATAAAAATCTTACTTTGCATGTGAATTCTCCAAGCAAATCAGCCTTGTTGTAGGGTAAACAAGCTCTCCTCTAGGGTCCCTAATGGCAGATTCAATCAAATTAATGTCCATCGTTCCATCTTCATTGTTCTTCACTGGTCTTGGATGAACACCTCCAATGGTGGAAATCCCACCATTCTCATAAACATGGATATGGGAATTGTCTCCAAGAATGACTTCACTTCCCCTTACGTCACAATGAACAAGAACACTAATGAGGTTGCCCATGGTGCCTGATGGCACAAATAGGCCAGCTTCCTTGGCCATGATCTTCGCCACCTCCGATTCTAACTGGACCGCGGTTGGGTCGGCACCTAAGACGTCATCGTCAACTTCGGCGGTTGCCATTGCGGCCCTCATTGCCTCGGTTGGTTTTGTGACTGTATCAGATCGAAGATCCACTGTTCTGGTCACCATTGTTGCTGAAATTTGTCCCACAAGAAAATTAGTTTTATTACTCAAACTCCGATATGAGTGTTAGATACAGATATTCATATCACTATACTCATGTTCAGATATATATTAGCAACAAAAAATAAAAAGTTAGAACAACTTAACTCTTATTCCCGGCCCCAAAAGAAAGGCAACTCCGAACAATCTAATACACCTTTCTCCAAATCAATAACATCTTCTAGACTGAGACCATTTAGATTTCACGGAAATATAGTCTGAATCAAATATTTAAATAGCAATCCTAATACGATATTAATTGAAAAATTTATAACATGCCGACAACATGTTGAACTAATTCAAGGAAAAACAAGAAATCCATCCATTAAAAAAAAACCATTAAAAATCAGACAGTTGCACTTGTCAGGCTGAGACTCAAGCTCTAACCCTGTGCGGATGGGCGGACTATTGGACGGTGACATACTTTCATAGACTTATGCATATATATATGTATATATATATATATATATACATATATGTAGAGAGAGAGAGAGAGAGAGATGGCCATGTTTTACCAGTTCAAGCTCTTCTTCTCCTTCTTTGCTTTACAAACCAGAACGAAATAATCAGAAATTTGCCTCTCGCTTTTCCCAGAAAACCGAAATATTCAGTCAATTTTCTTGACGGAAGCAATTGAATAATTACTTATTTCCTGCAAAATTGCAAAAGAAAATAGAATTTTTAAGTTTAACCAAAAAAATACCATTGTAAGGAATTTCAAGAATTAGGCTTCAAACACTCGGCCTTTCTGTAGCAAAACTCAAACTGATATTCTAAAAACACAATGACAAATTATTATGAAAAAAAAAAACTCATTAATACCTTAATCTTCTCAAAGTTCAGAGAGTTTTATACTTCCAAACTACCCATAAAATAAGATGACTAACAAAGTGCTGAACAACAATCCAAAATCCAAAACAAAGACCCAACTTTGAAAATTCCTAGATTTTCTTTTTCCCAAAAAGTTTTATGTACTTGTATTATCTGTGCATGCATATACTTAATAGAAATGGCACAAATACAAAAATAAAATAAAATATGGTTAAGATTAGGTTAAAAAAATAAATGTTATCAACTTCTAGATTTGGACTAACTCAACAACACTTGTTGTCATGCAAAGCCATACAAAAAGTTCAAGACTTATTGAATTAGCATTCAAATTCCCTTTTTCTTTTTTCTTTCAATCATTTTTGTTAGAGAAAAAAATGGGTTTGTCTGTTTCTTTGATGTTTGGTTTCCAGGAAAGAATCCACATTTATGAATTATTGGGCCAAATTTAGCTTTTGTCTTTTAACTTTATCTTTTCGGTGCTGGAACCTTGCTGGCAAGTACTGTTACTATTATCAGAAGAAGAAAATTTCCTTTTGGCTTTCCTCACAATTCGGAGTTACGTAAAGTTTGGATTTAGACCGCTCAATTGAAAGGATCTATTAATTTTGAGTTTTAATCACTTTAATTTTAAATTATTTTAAATTATAATCATTTAATTTTAAATTATTTTATATTTAAATTATTTTAAATTTATATAATTTTAAAATTAATTTATTTTGACTTCGGTTATTTTTAAATTTAAATTTATCAATTTTAAATTATTAATTTTTTCTAATTAAATTAAAATATGTTGAGTTTTAAATTTGAATAAATTAATTAAATTTTTTGAGTTCGAATTTAATCAATATTTGCATATTGATTATTTATATTTTCATTACATAATTTGTTGATTCAATTTTTTTGAAATATTTATTTTATATATCCGTATTTTATATAAATTTTAATTATAAATACTAATATATAATTATCGAAAGATTTCTCTTCGAAAATGATATATATATATATATGTATAAGGATTTCAATTATAAAATTTGATGAATCTGTATAAAAGGACATCCACGAGATTCTAATCAAATGAAAAATCAACATCTGATCGAGAAAAGCAAAGAAAACAACACCATAGGGCGTGGTTCAGTCAATTTTGTACACCTACATCACATAATCTTCATTCAAACAAAGGTTACAGTGACCAATGAAAACAAAAAACATATCAAAGATTTTTTACATTTAATTCATATTGATTTGGATTATTATTTAATAATAATAAAATTTAAATTTAATTATAAAATTATATAAATATTAATATAAAATATTTTTTTACATATTTTATGAATAGTAATTTAAAATTTTGAAATGATTAAAATCTGAATTGATTCAAATTTAATTAAAAAATAAAAAAATTAAAAAAAATGAACTATGACAAGTAAAGCGTGACCTAATGTATCATAAAAAAAATTTTAAAAAAAACCCAAAAAGGCGGCTAGTAAGTACTAAATAATGATGATTTTTCATCGATTTGTAAACTAGATTAATCAAAAATTAAAATTATTCATTCAAATTTTAAAGTCATTTTAATATTGAGATAGATTTGAATAAAAATATAAAACTCAAAATGAGTTTAAGAAAAAGAAAAAACATGCTTTACTAATAATTATATAAATTTTTAAAAGGGATCAATATTTTTTTTTCAATGGACCTATCAATTTTAAAAGTGATCAATTTTTTGTGATCGATTTTTCAAGAAGATTAGATAATTTTGCGTAAAATCTATATGAGCCTTTCTGAGCTTGGATAATGTTTTTCTATAATAGACGAAGCCTAAGCATACAATTTTATACATCGAGTCGAACTAGATTTAAACAATCTTAAAATTTTTTAACGTCCGACTTAAATCTGGTCCAAACTTAATTCCGCTCAAACACGATTAATGAAGACAATAGAATCTTCACTCAAATTCTACTTCATTCTTGTATCATAACTAGAGTAAAATTCAAGATATTCTAAGGGAGGCTCAAAACTCAAAATTTTGTTTTGATTAGATTTATTTGTGGATTAGGTTGGATTGTCCTTAAGTTCAAATTTTTTGTATTCTTTATGTCCAGCCAAAAAGCTCATTTAATTGTATAAAGATATTAAAATAATAAAATTTATTTTTATATTAATATTTATATATTATTATAATTAAATTTCATAAAAAATATTTTTATTAATAAATAATAATTTAAATTAATTTAAATTAAAAAATTTCTATTTAAACCCAACCCAGTTCAGTCTATGTATAATGAATTTATACCATTACTACAACAATTTTGCTACAATAACTTAAACTTAACAATATTAAACATAATTATACGAATGTGACATGCGAAAAGTTATTAAAACACGAAACGATTATATATATCTTAAAATTTATATAATATGAATTATTAATGTATAAAAATTTATATAAATATAAAATACTTTAAATATGATTATGACATAATAAAAAATATGAACATGATACGAATATACAAGAATTACATTTAACATATTGATAATCAACTAAGTAAACCTAATATATATTTTCGAAAACTGAGGCAGCAAAAACCATTTTCGATGCTTTGAATACAGTTTGAATGAGAACTTGCAGCGATCATTTCAATAGTTTACAACATGAAAATTACATGTTCTTGAGAGAATCATTTAGTTTCTTAATAATGTAACAACTAATAAAATGACATTTATATTCATACCTGCTTTCAGACTAAGGTAAGGTGAAAATGTTTATGAAGAATTGTGAAGAGAGAGAGAGAGATTGGGAAGCAAAAATATGGAAGAAGGTTTATTTATGGGGAAAAGGAAGGGGCTAGAATGCTGGCTCAAGCATTCAAAGCTTATCCAACTGGAAAGTGTTCCTTCTGGCTTCTACTTTTTTGGGTGGGATTGTACTGTTGAAACAATCCACCTACTGCTATCATATTTCGAGTTTTTTTGTCATAACTAGTCTTTTCACTGGGTTGGATCGGGTTTCAATTAAAATTAGATTTAAATTAATTTAAAAATTTATTTTATTATTTATTATTAAAATATTATTTTATTATTAAATAGTAATTTAAATCGATTAAATTTATAAAATTTTATTAAACACTTAACCTATACAGATTGGGTTTGTTAATCTATTCAAACATTGCGCAAGTCTAATCATTGTCCTAGATATAATATATTTATAAAATTTAATATATTAATATATATGTCATGTTTATATTATATTTTTATTATATTAAATTTTAAATTATATTTTAATTATTTTTATATTATATTTAAAATTATCAAATTTACTCGAAAACAGGTTCTCGCAAATTTAGTAATGCAAATAGGATGGTGACAAAAGTTCGACATTAAAGAATGAAATGAGATGAAATAGTGAAACTCTGACTCATCCCTTTGGTGGCCATAACAACTACAGATAAAGACTTCAATTTGGATATGGAGGATATGACTGGTTTCTGACCTGTTCTCAGAAAAAAAAAAAATGTAAACTAATAATAGAATATAATGAAGAATTGAAGATTGTTAAATCAGCTTTAGATTTGGGATGACTTTTGTCAATCAAAAGAAGGTGGATCAGCCCTGAAAGGAAAAAGACTTTTTTTTTTTTTTTCCTTTTTCAAATTCGTTTTGGGTAAAGAAAGAAAATCCCTACAAAATATTGGCATACATAAATACAATTGAGATGTCTACTTTATCTACAACTTCATTGTACAAATAAATAAAAATATGATCTCACCAAAATTTAATTCAATTAATTCATACAAAATTTAAGATTTAAATTACAACATCTGTAATTTATTTTTTTATTTTCAGATCAAAAACTCATTTTAATAAAGAAAGAGAGTTGCCCTACATGGTGAGATAAGTTCAAGAGAAGAGAAATATTGTACCCCATCTTATCAATTTTTCCTTTTTTTTTTTCGAATATGTCCATCCATAATTCGACATATTTTTTAACATAAGTCAGACATATAATCTTCAATAATGCTTCAAATATATAAAAAATTAGCAAAAAAATTAAAAAAACTCATATCCAATACTTGTGTTCAAGTAACATAGATTTTACCTAAGCTACCAATGGCAGTTCCATGTTTTTCCGCCATGGATGGACCTCCAATGAACAAAGAGAGAGAGTAAAAGTAAAAGAAGAGTGAGAGTCAGGACTAGAAGAAGGGAAAAAAAAAAAAAAAAAACTAAAAACAGTTCCTTAAATCTCATAATAATAATAGTCACATGTTAAACGTTACCGGTATTTCTTTTCCAGGTCTCTTTTAAGAGAAACAAAAATCTCTGGCACTGGAAAACACAGGAATGCAAACAAAAAAAAAATACAACAGAAAAGCTCTGCTCCAACATGGCTAGTGTCCATGCAATACTTTCTCATTAATGGAAATAGAGAAACAGATATGGATCGATCAATACCCAAATACGACCTTTTATATATTCATGACTTTAGTCTCTCATTGTCGAATGAAACTTGATACTTGCTCGGAGCTAAAGAAAATAAAGCCATTATTCCATATCAGTTTGGTTTTCAGCTGTATCTCCATCCAAGACAGAAGAATTGTCAACCTTGGTGTGGTCGGTATAAACTTCAGCTTCATGCATTTCTTGGATGCTTTCCAGTTTGGTAGACGAGACTGAATCTGGGTTTATAGATTCTGCAGCAACCTCAGAACTTGTTATAGCATCCCCAGTTGTCCCACCAAGCTTCCTTCGGGTATCATCTTTGTCTTCCACAACCGAAGGCACATTTATGGACATGCTTCCATCTGTTTCCATATCTATAGTAGCATGTTCTTTTCCCGTGACATTCACATCATCTTTCACGGTTGGTTGGCCATCAAGAGAAGAGTCAACATGCTCCAAGGAAGGTGCAGGCTCCGAAGGTCCTGAGCTTGGCACAGCAACTTGACTTGCTGCAGCCTCGGATAACTCGAGAACACGATCCTTTTCAGCCGCCTCTTCTTGTTTTTCTGCTTGTGCTCTGTATACATGTATGAGATTTTGTATCCTTTCTAACTCGGCCACGAGATTCCCGTAGCGTCTTTGTAAGGTTTGTTCAAGCTCCTTCTGCTTCTGTACTTCCTCCCAGAGACCATTTATTCTGTGTGATGCTGCTAACTGCTCCTGCTTTTGTAATGCTTGAAAACACTCAAGTTCTGTTCCTGCAGTATCCATCTGCTTAACGGTCGACTCAATCTGACGCCAAAGAGTTGCAGCCCGTCTCTGATCATCGGAATTGCCCATTATTTAGTAATTAGTACAACAGGAGTCGACAATTTCCATAACTAAAACAATATTGTAATTTCCAATACAGAGTACATGAACTCAATACATTTCAGAATATATTTAAACAAAATAGCACGTTCATTAATTTGCTTGTTAGAAGCTGGATAGAAGTGACTATCACCCGTTAAGTGTTACTAGACAATTTACTTCTAAGTTCAGTTAGAATGCACAAAAAAGATGACCTACAATCTATTCAAATAAACTACTAAAATGGCTTTCATAAGGTAAGCGTTACTAAATGATTTAGTTCTAAGTTCCATTAGAATGAACAAAAACGATGGCCTACATACTATTCAAATAATAAACTACTAAAATGGCTTTCATAAGGTAAATTATCAGGACTCCACCCCATAATCTGAAATGGATTTCCAATACCAAATCAAGAATCACCAGATTATAGAAATCACCTTGGAAAAAAAATGAAAACCTGAACTAAGAGAACATTATAAGCCTCTCTAGAAAATCTTAAAATCAGACTGAAACTATCAATAACATGAAAAAAGCAAATTTTAAAACACCTTTCACTCAGAAAAATTGAATCCTTTTCTTTGTACAGATTTACATGCTAATTGTTCCATTATAACCACATCCTACTCTAAACCAACAAGTACATAATTCCACAGCCACAACCCCAAACACAGATCTCAAGGCATAAAGGTTTTCAGATTGCGACATATATAAAGAAAACATCCTGTATAAAAACTTCTGTAAATGTTATTAAGCGCTACCAAAATTCTAAATGAAATCTAATAACTGAAAGTACAAGATAGAAATTATAACTCATATGCTACAGTTGCAATAACAATTAAAATGGTGGTACTAGAAACAAATTATTAATGAAAATTATCAGCATGTATCTAATGATGTACCTCATAACCCTGCGTGAGAACATTGAACTTCTTTTCCATGTTTTCTGCCTTTGACTTATCATTATCCATCTTCTTCTTCACATTGTCAAATTCAGTCTGCAGGGCCGCCAGTTTCTCCATATTTCCAGCAACACTTGATAGACCATAAGCATTGCGAGTAGGGAAATACATGAGATCATTTAGGCAAGTATTATGTGCTTCCACAAAATCATCAAGAGATTCGTTTTCGTGCCCCATTGCCACATGAAGAAATTCAGCCTCTTCCTTAATCAAGGAATCGGCCTGCCAAGAAAAATAAGGTTGCTTATCAGTTCACTAAAGGCTCATCAACACCAGTTATGCTCACATATCATCTTTGGTATTACAAAAGTCAAGGATCATGACCCAAAAAGAAAAAGAAACTCAAGATCAGGCTGACAGGGACCTAAATCTGAACAGTGAAAAGTAGTTTATGTTCAGCGGATGGAACTTAGAGTACAAGACCGCATGTGCTGTAGAACAAGTAAGAAAGATATAGACTGCAAAAATTACAGACACCAAAATATTTATAAGGTGCAAGAAAATGAAAATTGAGTTTCAACAGTTCATATGAGGGTTTAGGTGGTTTGTACTCCTCAATGAATAAAATTTTTGATAGGCAATTTACATAAAAAAACTCAACTCAATTCTATAGCAAGCACCAAAATGAAATTTTCTTTAGTTAGTAAGAAACCATTAAGCATGATGATAGTGAGTTCACCAAGGTTTGGAAACATAAATTACATATGAAAAAAGGAAATGTGGCAACATAACCAGTGAAAAGCATAACAAACCTCTTTAATTTCTTCTTCTTCAAAATCTTCAATGGTGGGAATAGATCCATTTGCAGGATGCTTGGCACCTTTTTTCTTCGACTTATTTGCCTTTTCATCAAGTGGATACTTAGCATTGTCATGCTCCAGCAAGGAAAGAAGCTCCTTTCTTATCATTTCATCAGCCTGCTCAATTGAAGTAGGAGGAACAAAAGAACTTTTATCTCCATCAGTCCTCATCAAAGAATCTCTAATTAGTTCCAGAGAGGCACTAGGAGGTCTCGGAAGCTCCCTCTGCAACACTTTTGATCTCTTCTTAAGTAATGCCTGCTGCCGTGCTTCTTCCTCAGCCCTTTCTCTAGCTATCCGATCAGACATGTCCTCTTCAATCTTCTCCTCTGGTTCTTCATTATCTTCTATAGCATTGTCTTGAATGACTATTTGGTACTCATTCTTTGGCTGTGGAAGACTACTTAGACCAGATCGTAAGTTCCTTCTTAGATCAGCTTGCCTCCGCTGCTCAAGTTTGGCACTGTCATGTGGATCCATGCCTTCATTTATGTGGAGCTCATCCCTAATGGGAGTTCCTTTAGGGGTCAAACCAAAAGAATAGCCATCCCTTGACGGTGTCATTCCAATTCTAGGAGTAAGACCTGCAACTCCAGGAGTTGCTGCAGGAGTCAACATTGGATTTGGTGTTAGGATCTGTGTTTTAGGAGTGACCCCTGAGAAATCTGAAGGGTGAAGCTCTGGATTTTCTCCACCGAGTAAGGGTGTCTGGGACTCTCTCAACCTAGCCAGATTTTCAGCTTCCATCATGATAGCATCACCTTTTCCAGAAGGTGTCCTTTGTGGGGTCCGCAAAGGTGTAATTCCTGGCCTTGGTGTCTGGGAATAATTTGCAAGAAGAGCACGAGTTGCACCACTCCCTTCAGCCAGTTCCTCATTCCCTGCAAGAAGATCACTGGCGTATCCCATCTTTGCAATCTCTTCCAATTCATGATCAGAAATCTGAGGTGATGGTAGCATAAGTTTTGATCTTTTCCTCACTGTTTCTGGATCATTGAGCTTGTTGGCCTGCAATATTGCGGATGGGGCATCCTGTCTCTGTGCAATTTTATTTTTTGCGATATCCTGCTTTCTTAACTGTGCTTCTAAGTCAACTCTTCTTTTTCCTTCAAGTTCTTCAATGGTGGTTGGGAACTTAGGCTGTTCCACAGGTCTATCTTCATCAGCAACATCATAAAAGCCCGGAGGAGGCCTCTTCTCAAAAGGAATTTCCGCATTATAATCAATTCCCTTCCTTTTCCTCTTCCGTTGCCTTGTATCAATTCCAGCGGCCTTAAGCTCCCTCCTTTTCTGCAAAGAAGCAAGCCTCCTGGCCTCTTCAAGCTGTTTCTCCCTAGCTTTCCTCTTTGCCTTCTTGCCCCTAGTATTAGCTAATCGAGCACGAGCTTCAGAAAGCATTTCCTTCTCATCCTCATCCATATCAACAGGATCTGGACGTGCAGGCTTTGATTCAGGGTTTGGGTCAATCTCTCCGGGACGCAATTTCCTGGGGTCGTCACCTGGCTCATAATTTTCATCTTTAGCACAGGCAGCATCAAGGAGTTTCTCGTACCGTTCAAGACACTGAGACGGAGTCCGACCAACAATTGGAGCAATCGTTCTCCATTGTGTTGGCATGAGCTTTGCAAGATGGAGCAGTTTTTCATCCTCTTCTCTAGTCCACTCGGTCTACATATATCACAAATATATATATATATATATATCACTTCAAAGTTCTTAGTTTTACCAAATTAAAAATACAAATTACTGCTAGTTTTCTTCATCAGAAGGAATCAAGTAAAAACACTTCAATTAACCTTAATAATCAAACACAAACATCAACAATAATACCACTTGGCAAAAATACAACTTGCAATCTGAGTAACAAAAGGCTGCAATTCATAATAATTAGACTGCACCTGATTCTTACTTTTGCCACTTTTTTTAACGCTTTTAGAAGCACAATAGCTAATTTCAATGCAAAAGCAAAGCAATAGTTTCAAAATTTGCAAATTTTATTTTCATATTAAACAATTATACCCAAATGCATGTTACACCACATTTTAACTATTTGATACTTTTAATCAAATATTCTTTTGTTTATTTACCATTAACTTTTGTTTCCTAACTGATATTTAAGCAAGCAAAAAAAAGTAACAAAAAGCAACAAGATCATTTCTTTTAATTAAGCTTAGCAACTCTAACAACAAAAGGTATCAAATAAAAACAATTTAATTGAAACTCAACTTCTCTAATAACAGTCATGGAACAGGCTGATGAACCTAGCAACACAAGTGGAAATCGAGTGGAACAGAAGAAAAGCTAGAAAGAGCTGATATTAAGCTAGAAAGGGCTGAAATTGACCTATGGCAACTGGTGCTGATTGCTACCGGAGAAGCTGACATTGAACTAAAGCAGCAAAAGCTAATGGGCTAATGGAAAGAAAGAAACTGAGCTGATGAGGATTAATCCTGAAGCTGACACATTCAATGAAGACAAGCCGAAAGTTGTTTGGCTAAGCATTGGCCTTGGGGAAGAATATTACTGTTATATAAGCTGGCTAATATCTAAATAATTGTATAGGACAGCTGTTAAAATTGTTATGGAATTATTCTAGAAACCAGGATACCCTATGAAATTCCCCGTACTTGGTATACAATATATAACTACACCTTGTACTGAGAATCCTGATGAATGAAAATTATCAAATTTCTTCCTTTCTCTTTACTCTTGTATTTCTCATTCTGATCTACGTCTTTCTTTCTTTCCCTCATCTTCTTTTAAGTCAATTCTCAGTCATTATTCTGTGACAAACTCTAACAACAAAAGGTATCAAATCAAAACAATTCAATTGAAACTTAACTTCTCTAATAACAATAATAATGACTACAAAAAAGCAACTTACAAACCAAAACACTGAAAAGCTTAAGTACTCAAAACTGATTTGAACCCAACTAAGCTAACCAATAATTAAGCAATGTAAAATTCCAATTAAAATCACTCATATTTGAAACAAACCCAAGTTAATAAACATGAAATTTTCTTGAAACGAAAAAGGAATTTTTACCTTTTTGATGGAAGGATCAAGCCACTCATACCAACGAGCTTTACATTGCTTAGCAGATTTACGAACAAGTAGAGAAGAAATCCGAGCCCATTGATTCTTCCCATATTTCATAACCGCCGCTTTCAATATCTCATCCTCCGTGTTCTTCCATACTCCTCCTTTTATCATAATCCTCATTTTCGCTCACGTTTTTTTACCTTCCCCCCTTGCTCCGCCTTGAAAGATTTAATTCAAAAGAAAAATTAAAAATGATAAACCCTAGCCTCCCCGATTGAAAAGCTCTGGATTTTAAGCTCTTAAAACCCTAGATTGTTTTTTCTTTTTTTTTGAGCGGAAAAGATTATAGTAACTGCGGAGCAAGCGCAAAGGGTTCTTAATCTTACAAATTTTTTATTGGACCCCTCAAACTTTGTATAATTAAAGTAGGACCCTCAATCCATGATAACGCTGTTGGTAAGATTGTGAAGAACGCCCACAAAAATAAAAACAAATGCAATTTTCGATTTAATTTTGGTTTGGATAATAATTAAAATAAAAGTATAAATATATTAATCAAATTATATTTTTTGTTTAATTTATAATTAATTTTAAATATTATAGAATATAAAAGTGAAATTTTTATTTTTAAATTAATGAACAATATTAAAAATATTATAGAATTAAAAAAAAAACTAATGAATTAAGATCTGACTAATTATATTTGGGTTGATTCGGTTTTA
This sequence comes from Adansonia rubrostipa, assembly GCA_038381775.1. Taxonomy (NCBI): domain Eukaryota; kingdom Viridiplantae; phylum Streptophyta; class Magnoliopsida; order Malvales; family Malvaceae; genus Adansonia; species Adansonia rubrostipa. The sequence goes on from JBBYHM010000012.1 coordinate 6,428,058, forward strand.
TATATATAGTATTTAATTTAGTTTGGGTTCAAGTTTTAAAAAATTATAATGTTATAAGTTAACCATGTTTTTTTTTTAAATCAAACTGTTACCGTCCATAATCATTGATGATAATGGATTGAATCTTTTTATTTAATTATTTTAATAAATTTAATATCATACATTCGAGTTATTACGGTGCACAACCTTCAAATAAAACAATTTGATTTTCAATTTTATCTTTGAACAGTCACAAAAAGTATTTAGCACATAAAGCATTAACTTTTTTCTTTACAACAATCATCGATAGAGAAATTCACAAAGACTTATCGTTTTTGGTGCGGAATCCTTAATTAATTACTAAATTAGTTTTCTTTAACCCAATATTTAACCTAATTGATTAACCTAATCACTCATTTGCAAGAGCATTTTTATGAGCACTTCCCAACAATTGTTCGCGTGGCCTAATGGATAAGGCGCTCGCCTCCGGAGCGGGAGATTGTGGGTTCGAGTCCCACCGTGAACGTCTTTGGACCAATAAAAACTAGGCCCCTCCTTAAATTTCTCTGTTTTTTTGCAGCAAGACCCCTTATACATAATTTTTTTCTTATGCTGGTCATAATAACTTTTGAGTGTTTTCACTATAATTATTTTCTAAAACTTTTTAACTTAAAATCTTATACCATAATAAGATACTAATTTTAAATCCAAAACTTAATTCAGTTAATTCATTAATTAATATTTAAAGATAACACTTATAGGATCTCACATCGAAATCTCAACATTTGCAATCTATAAAACCTAATGGAATTGACAAAACTTGTAATGGTCAACATATTTTGATAGTAAGAGTTATTATTTTTAGAACATCTAATAAAGGGGAATTGTGGAGTTCAGGAATGGTGTATTTTGCCAAATATTACTTGTATAT
>JBBYHM010000012.1:6463714-6476032 GCA_038381775.1 Adansonia rubrostipa
CTAGAATTTTCTTCAGGTATTCAATTGAGAAAAGTGTTACAGTATATAGTCCATTTGTATAATTAATCTTTTTTTCTAAGTTATTTGAATTTAAGTATGAGTATTAAACACATATATATTTAATTTTTTAAAGCTTTTTCATGTATTTGAAATTTTCTAGGACCTATGCCAAGATATGTGTCAACAAGAGTATAAGAAATTGGCATTTATTAAAAAAAATGAAGAATTAAAGAAATATAATTTTTTTTTGTTTTTGTACCACATAATCATATTATATTTAAATTATTAGGTCGACTTCGAGGGACATTGCTTGGGAGAAAAGGCGACGACAGACACTTCATCAGGAGAAAAGAAAGAAAGGGATAATTGTAACTAATAATAATAATGGATTAACAGATGAAGATCTGCATGAACTAAAAGGGTGCATAGAGCTTGGATTCGGATTCAACGAGGAAGAAGGTCAAAAACTATGCAATACATTGCCTGCTTTAGACTTTTATTTTGCCGTAAACCGTCAGCTGTCTCCTACAACTCCAGTTCCAACCCCTCAAAGCCGAGGCCGTTCATCATCGGCGGCTCTTGGTTGCCGATCATCTTGTTTTGAAAGCCCTAGAACTGAGCCAGATTTGAAAATTTGCAGCCCAGGTACTGAAGTTTCAATTCCTAAAACACCCTAACCAATAAATTGAGAAACAAAAAATACATATGGGTCGAGCTAGACCTGTCCAAGCTGCCTGACCTGGCCGAGCCTCAGTTTTCATGTTTCGGTCCGAAATTAACTTTTTAATTAAAATAATATATTTTTATTTAAATTTAATTATAATATATATAAATATTAATATAAAATATTTTTAATATTTTATTAAAAGATAAACAGTTATTTGAGTGAACAGGTTATCTTGTGTCAAAATTTTTTCAATTCATGGTCCAGCCCATGAACATCTCTAGGTGTGTCAAAATTTTTTCAATTCATGGTCCGGCCCATGAACATCTCTAGGTCAAGCTATCTCTCCTGCCTATACGGACTAGAACTTGGACAAAGATTTTAGAAATTCATGCTGGTCCAGCTCAAATTATTTTTAATAATAAATTTTTTTATTTAAATTTAATGATAACGATATATAAATATTCTATAAAATGGTTTTATAATATTTTAATATTTTTAAATAATCACTATAAAATAAAAGATTTTTAAGGATGAGATAAATGAAGAATTAAAATAAATATTCTTCTATCTTTTAGTTATATTGGAGATTAACTTCGTCCCTAATTTAATAGTATTAGGGATGAATGTTGTCCCCAAAACTTTTCAAAAACAAAGTTCCATAAAACTTTGAAGGATGATTTTTCATCTTTGTGAGACTATTATTGATAATCTTTAGTTCCTTTGATTTTTGTAGTGAATGAAATAGGCTATTGGACCAGCCTTGGCCTCGACAAGGAAATAAATATATTTTTGGGCTGTGACTCAAAGTCGCCTATGGACACCTCTAGTCACTTCAAACTTATACATTAGCTAGATAGGTCGAGCCACGGACAAGATTTTTATAAATTTGAGTCAACTCGAATTACTGTTATATTAATAAAAATATATTATTTATTTAAATTTAATTATAAAAATATATAAATATTAATATAAAATAATTTTTTAATATTTTTAAAATAGTGCAATGGATACTAGCCAATCCAAATTGAACTGAGGTAAGGGGTTTGAAAAAATTCCAAGTCACAGCCCCATCTATGGACATGTCTAGTCATAAGTTGAGATTTTAGTTCTAGGTGTGGATGCATTTTTAGTCTCGTCATGTTCATTGTGATTGCAAACGAAATAAATATATGATTGTGATATAAAATAATGATCGTAACATTACGTTACAACCATTATTTAAATCTTTAATTTTCACGGAGTATGAAATTGCATAAAATATAAGGGTTAAAATTAAAAAAAAGAAATCATATTCAACAACAAAATCCAAGTTGGTTGCTATATATCTTACAAATATTTGATTAAATGCTGCTATATATTCTCATTTTTCCCAGGAGATAATCCTCAGCAAGTGAAGACTAGGCTAAGGCATTGGGCGCAGGCGGTGGCATGTTCTTTGATGCAATCATATTGAAGTTCACATGCATTGCTTACAGAGGCAGATATTATACATACATATATATATATATATATATATATATATATATCAGATATGAACATCCAATTTTGTTCGGGATCACTTAGAGGAATTCAATTTAAGTTACGATTTAGGCTTAATTGTTTTTGTTCTTTTTATTTGAGTTTATTCAAATACTATTAATTTTAATTTAAAATTATAGAAAAATAAAAATTAATTTATTTTACAAAAAAAAAGCGAAAAATATTTCTACACTGATAACAGGAAAAAGAAATGTTCTACCATATTTTCGAATAAAATTCCTCTGCCCCATCTCTATGCCATACTTACCACGTAAAATAAAATGAAAATTTATAAAATATTATAATTATTCGTTAAATTTATCTCTTCTTAATGCGGCTCATTTTTTCTTAATAAAACCAATAAAACTCATCGAATATTATACTAAGATACTTAAATATATCCTTTAGCAAGAACTTAACGTAAAATTCTTCAAAAATAAACCACTTTTTTAATTGTTACGGAAAGATAATTAAACATATTTTAGAGTTTAAAGGATGATGAGGATCTGTTCATATTATTATGGGGTTTGATGATGGAGAAAAACCATTGTGTAGCTCTCCATTCATATTTGATTTTTTTTTCTTTTTTATTCTCAAATACAACTTTAAAAAATCCGATTTTATTTCATTAAAAACAATGCAAATTATTTTATTGACAAGTGACTTCTTAGTTGTATAAAAAGGAATTATATGGTTTTCTTTTCTTTTCTTTTAATTTAATATACTAAAAAAATGGGTTCTACTTAAATTTGTAATTTTTTTTTTATAAAACACTTAAAACAGTATTTAATTAACAATCAACTTTAAAAATTAAAACAACTTTTGCTAATATTATGTAGCACGTATATGTGAAAAAGGCAGAGGACGGGCCATAGAGAGGCTGCAGACGAGTTTTATTCTCATATTTTCACACGTGAAGCAATACTAATGTAAGATGTACACCATGTGCTTGGTTCATTCTAATAAAAATTTTATTATAGTTATATTCTAGTATGCTATTATAATGTGATTATTTGATTCGCAGAATGATTATTCAATGGGATAGCTATTAATGCTTTATTCTAAAAAATCACCGAATAGCTATTCTGTGCTCTTACTAAATGGCTATTCCGACTTTAGGCGGAATAAGAAATTACTTTAACGGATTTAAATCTCATGCTGTTCTATTCCATTGAACCAAATTACTGCATATAACTATTTTATTCTATTCTTACATAATAGCTATTTTGTTACAGTTTTATTCCATTCTAATAACCCAAACGTAGTATTAGTCTTTATTAGATAGGGGTTGATTAGTCCATCCGACCTGAGCCGAACTTAGGTATGATATTTTGTGACTTGAGCTGGTCGGACCTAATCCAGATCACTGTTACGTAAAGCAATATTTCTATTGTCTTACAAAATGTGCATTTGGGGCTTCAAAGTTACGAAGTAGGGCATCCGTGGAACGAAGGTGCTAGTTGTTTCTATTAATACATTTGTTGCAAAATATGATACTCTAACTCTCTATTTTTTTTTTTAATTTTCATATCTTAGATATATTCAGATATAGGTATAATCATACGATTTTCTAAATATATGAGAAAAAATTTTTAAAAATTTGAACATATTTATGTTAGATACATACTCATATCCGATACCTATTCTCGAATTTGAGTAGCATAGGTTTCAAATAATAGGTTTTCACTTGTGTTGGACCCTTGGACAAGAGTTAGATAAAAAAATTAAGATTAGTCGAGTTCACTTTGTTTTTTGTATAGTACTCTAACTTTTTATTTTTCTTAAAGTATCCATATTTAAAACCTATATCTGATGTATATCTGGATATAATATGGGGATATAATCTTTCAGAGATCCTCTAAATTTATAAAAATTTTAAAAAAAAATTAAATATACTCATATTGAATATATATATATATATATATGTAACCGATGCTCAAAATCAAGTCTGTGTAGCATAGTTTTTCCCCAAGGATTTTTAGTCTTTCTCTCTTAATTTTGAGGAAAGTAAAGCGTAACTCCACGAAGTACGAAATTGTTGTTTATATAGATTTATCAGTTGACTTCATCCAGCATTTGTTTCTTCGTTCATCTCATCACAGGATGGCCAGAAGCCCATACAGGTTGCCGCTGCCAGAGGCCAACGTGACGTAATCAAGATCCTTTTCCCTTTGACATCAAGAATCCATGCCATTCCCAAGTGGAGTGTAGATGGGATTCTTGAATATATGCAGTCTGAATCTGACAAACAACTAGTACTAATTGTCGAATTACTTCTTTACTTTTGCTACCATTTTCATTTGGTATTTTGCTTGTTCAGGGCCGGAAATTCGCGATCATATAATCTTTAATTTTGATGATCTATGCTGTTTGTTTGTTTGTTTAAAATTGTAATTAAAAATAATTTCGCTTCAACTTAAGAATGCCTTTTTAGCTAATATCGACATGCGCTAAGTTATTGATTACGTATCATATGAGAGGGAAAGGAAATTCCCTTACCACAGGAAAAAAAAAAAAAAAGAAATTGATTACGTATCTTTCAATTTTACTACGAATCAAATTTAAGTAGACCGTGAATTTTTCTCTTGTATTATTTTAATTTTTTATTTTTTTAAAGTATTTATGTTCGATGTATATTTAGATATATATAATAAAATTATAATCCAAAAATCTTTTAAATACATAGAAAAACTTGAAAAAAATGAAACTTACTCATATCGGATGTGTATCTGTATCTAACACTCATGCTAGAATCCGATCGACACGGCTTTACTCTTTTACACGGCTTCCTTATTTTTCTTGGAATGCAAATGTCAACATAACTGGTTATTTATATTTATTTTAGAGATGAATTTTGCAGGTGGAAAAGAAAAATCCGAAGGAATTGAAGGCAACAAGGGACACTGCATTGCCAAGAAACGATCTCCCCGAGGGGTCCCCTTTACACTATTTAGTGATTTTTCATGTTGATTTTGTCATTCTAGTTTTTGCTTGTTAGGTTACTTCCATCCTTTTGAGTAACGGGCTTTAAACGACATGATTCCCGTGGTTTTTCCTTGTGCTTAACTGTTGCTTGTAATTTTCATGGCCGGAATTGGTACTTGATGCAATACATGAGAGTTTGAAGTAATGAAAGAATATATATATATATATATATATATATATATATATATATATGTTGTCCTCCTTATATACCTTACCTAATTTATCTAGGTGGCACCCGAAGCAAAGAAGAAAGCTGCGGAAGCCAAATCCCGAGGAGACGAGGCTTTCAAAAGAAAAGATTTTCATATGGCTGTCGGTGCATATACACAAGTAAGATATTAATCTCATTTGTGAAATTGCATTAAACTGTTTCATCCATTCTATAATACAAGGTTGTAGTAAACGAATCGGTATTTGATATTTACATTTAAATTCAAGTAATTTAACGAAATCATATTTCCCGGCACATCATGGCAAGCAAAATTTTTTTCTGGCATTTTCGTGAATCGAGGTTCTATGTGCCTTTGGAAGTGGCTAACTAATTTTAAGAACACAATCCTGTGAATTAAATATCATCGGCTGATGCACTTACAGGCGATTGATTTAGATCCCACCGACGCTACATTGCATTCGAATAGAAGCCTTTGTTTGGTCCGTCTCGGACAAGCTGAGCATGCTTTAACTGATGGGAAGGCTTGCAGATCATTAAGACCAGACTGGCCGCAAGGTTGCTATAGGGAAGGTGCGGCGTTGCGCTTGTTGCAGGCATGTTACAATCCTTTAACATAGTTGTCAAAGTTTCATACTCTTTTTTATTTATTTGTTTATTTATTTATTTTTTATTTTTTTTAATAGCACACATTTCTGAATATGAGTATAAAAATATGATATTTTAAAGATCATCTAAATGCAAGTAAAACTTAAAAAAAAATTAACATACTAATGACGGACACATATTCATATCCAATGCTTATATCTGAATCTGAAAAATATAGATTTTTGTTATCTAACCATTTTTGGCTACACTTTTAAGTGCAGAAATATGATGAAGTAGCCAATGGAGTGAAGCTTTACCTTGAAAATAAAGAGCTTGTAAATGCTTTTAGGTCTGTAATCTCACTCTTTATCCTTTCTAGATCATTGGACTTTTCATTTTCTTTGAAATACTTATGTTTAATACTTGTATTTGACATTTATATCTGATACATATTTAAAAATAAGTATGAGGATAAAGACTGTTATATTCTTGCCATATCGACTTCATAGTGACTCTAAAATTCTAGCTTTGTTTTTGCATTGGCTGTAATATATATATATATATATATATATATATATACCTTCTTTGATTAATCTGCAAAATTTACAGGGAAGCTGTTGAAGCAGGGAGGAAGTGTAATGGTACAGATCCGGAAAAATCTAATTAGTTTTCCGAGCTCATAGACCGAAGATTTTGAGAAGACGAAATGCGCCCTGCTGAATCTTTTTTCAGGAGAAGGTCATGTTCGAAGGGGATGTTTGTTAGTCGAACGAATGATTCGCGCGAAACAACACAACGGAAAGTTATGATCATGAGAATGTCGCGTAGAAGCATGTTTAAGAGCAAATTTATGTCAATATTTTTTCCCATGAGAATTGCATGCTTCCTTCACTCGTATTGGTTTCATGACTGAACTGAATATTATATATATATATATATATATATACACTCTTGGGAAGAGGCCTTTGAATAGGTACAGCTTCAAGGAGAGCTTGACATGCTTTAGTTTTCGAAACCCGTCTTTCCTTTTCCTCGTTAAGTCCCTAAGTTGCTTTATGTTGTAACATTGGTATCATTTTATTTTGCTTTAAACCGTATGTATCGGTCGATCTTAACTTTTTGGGCTTTGCCATGAAAAATGTTTTTGGACCTTTTCAATAAAAAAATTATATATTTTAAAAAATGAATTCGTGTTTTTATTTATTTATTTAAGATGAAAATGTTCAAACCGGTACCTTAAAAACAAGAAAGTATGAAACTTGGATTTAATCCAATTAGTATATTTAACGAAAAATTACATTTAATTGATTTGGATTTAAAAATCAATACCTACAATTTATTTTTTTAATGTCAATTACGATCTTTTTCGTATTAAAAGATAAAAAAAGCATACACTTGAATGAAATGTTTGACACCAATTTTGAATTTAAGTTATAGATATATGATATAATAATACTATTTTAATAAGCCCCAGTACGTGTAAGTAGAGACGCGAAAGGTAATCTACAATTGGTGAAGAAACTTAACTTGAATGTGATATTATGATTGTTATATTGTAATTCAAATTTTTTTACTATTGATATTCGTCACGGTTGACTACAATAATATTTATTATGCTGCACTTGTGATAAACATAATGTGATAAAAGACATATCTTTTACCATAATTTATAGTGGAGGCACTTTCATCACCAGCACTAGGCCATCAGTTGATAATTTTTTGAAGGTGAACAATATTTGATCTGTTAGTGCCACAGTAACCAAACTGGCTGCAGTGAAGGTTGTCGACACAAATCCTTGCCACCGGCTCGGCGCCAACATTATTGGGGAAGCAGCACTAGCCAAGCGATATAAATTGTGGCCACGAACGTATTTTTAATTTCATTATATTTATTATAATTACAGACGTAATAAATATTATTATAATTAATTAAAATAAATATTTATTATAAATATCATTAATAAAAAAATAAAAAATTATAAAATAATGACTATAGCATCATATATCGTGGCTATTTAAATCCTTTACGCTAGATGATAAAGCAAAGGCAACTCGAGGGTACTTGAACTAATAGGGAGGGGTTGCCAAAAAATCATTTATTACATTTAATCGAAGATTTAAATTGCTGCTGTGGACATGTTTCTGGTTGAGTAACATTTAATATAATTACGGATGCTGCAAAATATTATTATAATTAATTATAATAAATATCAATGATGATAAAAATTAAAGTTAAAGAATAATAATTATAATGTTACATTACAATCCGCCTTTGACCTGGTGAAGCTTGATTCAGAGCTATTTGCGCTCAATATTTTCAAGATCAGACCTTAGAAAAAGGTTATCTTCCTCAATATATAGATAAGCATAGGAACAGGGTCAAAATGGGCTGCTGAAATGTGTCATCACACAACAGTTTCTGCATAAATCGTGGCAGACTAAGATAAAATAAATTTAATAATATTAAATATAATATAAAAAATAATTAAAATATAATATAAAATATGATATAAAAATATAAATATAATATAAATATATAAATATTTTAAAATTTATAATACGAATTATTAATATAATAATATTTACATAAATATTAAATATTTTAAATATAATTATAATATAATAAAATATATAAATATAATATAAATTAAAAAAGCCCAGCTAGTAATATAAGAATTATCCAATCTTTACCTTCCATATAATCTTGATATTGGCTGACATTTACTCGATTACTTTTCAACACATCTATCATTAATTCTCATGTTTGGACTTTAATCATGGATCAGGAATTCTCGACGCATATGATTACGGATTAGAAGCATCTTGAAGGGTTACGTAGATGGATCAAATTAAACTTATTCAAAAATTAAATAATTTATTTAATCTTATAAATTGATTTTAATTATTTTTTATTAATTAAAATAATATTTTTATTTAAATTTAATTATAAAATATATAATTATTAATTAAAAATATTATTTAATATTTTATTATATTTTAAATAATAATTCAAGTCGAATTAAATTATATTTAAACTTAAATTTAGATTTTAAAATTTTTTTTGGATCGTGTTCGCCCATCAATAGGTCTCGATCAAATCCATATTGCATTCGTAAGTAAAGATTGAGGTAATATTATGGAAATGTATACTCTAATTAAATTCATGTACAGTGAGTTATATTACTCACACTCTTCGCTTAAAAAAATATTCGTATTCGATCATATTCAATATATATTTTAATATAAAAATAACGTATAATTTTTTAAATATATAAATAAAATTAAAAAAATTAAAAACTATTAAACATACGTCTTTATTCGATGCTCATCCGAATTTGAGTGATATAATTCCTCCGTTGGTCACAAAGCAATGTTTTGCGTAAACTTTCCTCCGCCTATTACGGTAGCTTCTGTGTTGACAAAATGAAAGTGCGATGTTCCATGAACGGTTTTAGATTTGGCTATATTCTTGACAGCGTTATTAATCCATGATTAGGAAAAACTGACGTCAGCCAATACAAGTTGAATTTTAGATAAAATTTTATTAATTCAATTCGGTTAAATTTAAAATATTATTTAATAATAAAAATAATATTTAAATTTAAATTTAAATTTAAAATATATAAATATTAATATAAATAATATTTTAATAATATAATAAATAAAAAAATGAACTTTTTTAACCTAACCCCATTCTAGATAAAACTATTTAAAATCTTTAGATTGCGTATCATCGTCTAATTAATTTTGAGCTCAAATTGTGGTGTTTAATAATTAAAGTTTTTGTAAGATATGATTAATCACTAACAAAAGGATCACAAATTCTTTTACTCCTCATTTCATTGGTTAGCTTAGTTAGTTATAAACTGAACTTCTCCTAGAGACAGTGAGTTAGATGCTGCTCTTGTGATTCAATGCATTGAAAAGGAAGGAATTGAGTTAAATGTAAGACAAATCTAAGATTTAATTTTGTTGGTTCATGAAACTATATTTAAGTTGTGATTATAAAAATCGGATCGAATCGATTGGTCGGACCGTTTGAATTGGGATCTGGTAGGCTATTTAGTTTGGTATAGTGTATTAAACCAATGAAATGTTGAACCGGCATTGAATTAGCAAAAAAGGGGTTTTGTATTTTTAAAAATTTTTTTGTTTGTAATTTATGAGATTTAAACCATTAAGCTATTAATTTTGTATTAAAAATCATACTATTAAGCCAAATATATGCTTTTATTAATTATAAAAAAAAATTTAATACTTGTTTAGCATTAAAACTATTTTTAAATATTAAAAAAGAGATTTTGATATTGAGCCGAAAATTGAAGGTCCAACCAGTTCAACCTTTGGTCTATTTTTTAACATTGCCTTTAAGAAATTACATCCGACAAATTTGAAATTCATATTTTGATATCTGCAACCTCTTCCCCTGTCCCTAAGTTGCGTCTATCTATGTTGCTCCAATTCTTCATTTATCTTGAAATACATGTGTTTGACACATTTTAGATATGGATATAAGGATATGACCTTTTAAAGATCTTTCAAATACATGAAAAAATTTAAAAAAAAATTAATCACACTCGTGTTAAATACATACTCATATTCGACACTTAAATCCAAATCCGAGTAATATAGTCATCTACCTTTATAAAAAAATAACGTAAAATAAATAAATGTAAGAGACTAAGAGTATACTGCGAAATGCTGCTATTAGACCAGCAAGGAAACTGATGCTTAGGACATATAGCAACGAACTTGCAAGTAAGTGCTACTCTTTTATTACAGGATTTATTTAGTAGTGATTTTATTCTTACAGAGTATTTATTAATGAGCCAATGCTGAAACTGTCATTTAATTTTTGTAACTTTAAAAGCAAATTGATGTTTTCAGTCACCACAGTCGACAAAGTCATAGTTCACGATAAGGTGTCCTCGAGCAATGCCATTCCCATTAGTGTCGAGCTGTGTAAACACATTAACATCCAAATCAAGGCCTCCATTACTGCACTGGTCGACGATTCTCACCGTTGCTTGATCGTTGGTCTCGGTGTTGGTCACCTATAAAAACATAAAAAAAAAAAAATCTTATCATACTCAGGGATCTAAAAAGCGGTTACAGATGCATTTTTTACTTGCATCGCGTTTATTGCAGTTGCAGACATAATGAATGTTATTACAATCAATTGTACTAAAATATCGATTATGATATCAATAATATGGAGTGTCAAAACCGCTAAATAACGACTATAGCATCACATTGTGACTGCTATTTGAATCCCTAATCATACTAGAAAGTTTATTGAACTTTTATGATTGCTGTCTTGCTATGTTATCTGGATTTTGTGTAAGTGTGTGGATGCAAGAATATATCAAATATAGATATACTTAATCTAAATATATGTTGGATATAAATATCATTTAAGAAACATCAAAAATTCGAATAACATAATTAACTTAAAATGATTGATGAAAAAACTAGACTTCTTTAACCAGAAATTGGCGGCCAGTCTAGTGCGGTGCTTATAGAACCAATTGGTGGATTTAAAAATTTTTTTTTTATAAAAATATATTTGTAAGTGATGAAACTTGAACTCATTACTTATTATATTAAAAACCATATCATTAATCCAAAATAAATAATCTTAGTAATTGTTTACTATACTTATTATTTATTTAAAATTAAAATATTTTTTAACATTTAAAAATTATTTAATTTAATTTGACTGATTCAACTAGTTCAATCGATCAAATCGATTGAACTAATAATAAAAAATTATATTAGTTTAATTTTTAATCCGATTTTTTTTAGCATTGCTAGAAATAAATTGATATACAACTTTCTTTGAACATTTTCATTTCTAATTAATCTATCAAAAAGAACTTTTTCAAGTAGAAAAATTAAAGTAAAAAGAATTGCTTTTACCCTTAAACACCTCCCGCAAGCAGCTTGACCTTGAGGGCCAACCGGACCGCAAAACGCAGTCCATCCATATCTTTGACGCCATTCCAAAGGCCGATTGGCATCCCATGTGGCGCAGAAAGCACTTGCGGCAATCAAGTCCCAGTTAATCAGCTGGGGGTTGTAAAGATGGTAAGTGGCTCTCACATTGGTAGCACTTTGGGCAGCACTTGAAGCCACCATGCAAGCTAACAACACAATGCAAAGCCTCAGTTTATCCATTTTTCTCCTTTGTTTTTTCCCTGTAGTTTTCGTTGCCTTAAAATGGATCTGGGGTTCATCAATTTATAGGGAAGTATAGCCTAATATGTTCACAAGATTGCCCTTTCGTGTGAAGACTGCAACTTGAGTATTACCAAGTCCGTATTTGACTTTTCCTTTTTATATCTTTCCAGTCAGCAAAGACAAATTCTAGATCATCACGATGTTTCTGAAA
>JBBYHM010000012.1:6493709-6535970 GCA_038381775.1 Adansonia rubrostipa
CCCTATAAACCAGGGCTGAAGCCACAAAGAAAGCAAATGGCATGCTTTTCCCCGAAGAGGTTTTGTTTATTCTTCCGTTCTTTTCATTTTGAATTCCTCAATTCTTTTGCCAATCTGTTCCCATTCCCTCTTGTGTTGAAGTTTATTTGTTATTTTAATCTCTTAGACAACTTTTTTTCTTTAACTGATTTTCATTGCATCCGAATGCGTTCAGAAACTGTGCAAATGGCTTGTTCAACTCCTGATGGCTCTTGACTATTTGCATTTGAATCATATTCTTCATCGTGATGTCAAGGTTAGTGGCATGAGGCTGTGTTGCTCAGACTTGAGGGTAAGTCTTGGATATGAGTTTGTGTTCGACATGGGTATGTTCTATTTTTTTTATATATTTAGAGGGTCCTTGGAAGATTATATTCTCATATCCATATCCAAATATGTATCTGACACCTGTGTCGGAAATGGGTATTTGAAGAAAAATGAAGATTCGTAGCAAACATACGCTCGAAGTTATGCTCTTACTAAAGGAGTTACTATCTTCCAATAATGCACCAAGTTGCTTCCTACTGATAATATTTTATTTCATGTGTATTTTCAGTGTTCAAACATTTTCCTGACGCAAGATCAGGACATACGTCTCGGTGAGTGATTTTACTATTTTTTTCACGTAATTCCTCTGAAAGGGTTAGAATTTCTCCACACGAAAATGTGATAAACACCGGTGCAGGTGATTTTGGACTTGCCAAAATTTTGACTTCTGATGATCTCACATCCTCTGTAAGTAATATATGAATTTAAGTAACCTTCTAAAATTCAAGGCACCACTTGATTTTATTAATCATAATACTATTTTTTTTTCAGGTTGTTGGAACTCCCGACTATTTGTGTCCCGAGCTTCTGGCTGACATACCGTATGGTTCTAAGTCCGTATCTGGTCATTAGGCAAACATGTTACCGTATAAAAGGTCTCGTATCTATTCCAAATCTTAACAGCCTTACAGGGAGTCCTTATTAGACAGCTTGTTTTGTCGGCAAGCATATCATTTGTCAGTTTTCGAGCTGTAATTTGGCCAGATCTGGAGTAGAACTAATTCAGAATCGATTTATCTATTTGGTCCTTGTGAATGAGCCACATCTTTCTTGTCGTTGTTAGCGCGTCAGAAGGACATCAGGGCTGGTTGAGATAGACTGCAATTAGCATCTTTCACATTCGTTTCTTGCGGTATTTCACTGTGGCAAAACGTTTTTTTTTATTTGTAGTTATGGATATCTGGCTGTGTGTCCTTATAACTCATTTCTATTGGCGAACGCAAAAGTGTGCCACATCCCTTTCATGAGGGTACTCCGTAGGTGTACTTAATTCTTTGACATTAGGATGCATTTCTCGTTTGTGAAACCTCGTTTAATGTTTAGCAATCATTTTCCCATCTCAGGTTTTGTTCTTGTTTTCTTATAATCTTAAATCTCGTGGACAGGACATGCAGGCACTTATAAACAAGATTAACAAATCAATAGTTGCTCCGCTTCCGACAAAATATTCCGGTGCCTTGTAAGCGTTATTTTCCTTCATTGATCGGGAAACTTTATAGCGACTTCTCCTTGCTAATGAATAGCCTATTCAAAATGTGGCAAGTTCAAAATGAGTAGCCTATCAAATGCTTCGTGAATTTCATTTACAAATATGCTGATTTTTAAATTATGAATTATGTCGGTCTAATTGCTGCTCGGTTTTCTTTTCAGTCGTGGTCTTGTTAAAAGCATGCTGCGCAAAAATCCCGAACTTAGGCCAAGTGTACGTATAACTCTCCTGTAGTCTATGTCTTGTAACATACGCATAGCATCTTTATGAGTCTACGATAACGGGCTCAAACGTAAGTTGATGCATAAATGCTTTTAGAATCAGATAGATTTGAAAGCGCAGTTGTTCTTAGTGCCCTACTGCGCCTCATGTCGGTTTCCGAGCTTCTGCCTTCGTTAGCTAGAGAACACGTCCAAGATGCTCTATAGACACCAAAAAATTTTTCTTGGTTTGAAATGGGATTCACTCTTCACACTTTTGCCTGAAGTAATATGCCCCTTATTATCGTCATTTCTCTGTTTCTAGGAAGAATCTCGAAGCTAGTAAGGCAACATTTATTTTTTATTAGCATGTTGGAAGTATCCATAGATCGGACCAAAAACATTAGAACGTTCTCAAATGAGCTGGAGTTTATAACTAAGTTACTTGGAGTTTGATGTGTGTCAGATACGGATATGTATCTAATATAGGTATGTTCAATGTTTTATTAATTTTTTCATATATTTGGAGGGTCCATACTCATGTTCAAATATATGTTTGGACATAGATACTTCAAAAAAAATAAAGAGTCAGGAGCAACATAATATGATTTTTCTGCTCACCTAAGGTAAATTATCCATTCTGACAGGCTGAGGAACTGCTTCGACATCCGCACCTTCAGCCTTATGTTCTTAATGTTCAGCTTAAAATCAATAATCCTGGAAGGAATAGTTTACCTGTGCATTGGCCTGAAGCCAATATAAAGAAAACTCAATTTTCGGATCCTATAGATGTCCGCTTCTCTCGTTACAGGGAGAGGTGTTGGTCATTCAGCAATGATCAGACGCTGAATCCGAGCATTTCTGAAGCTGAGCAAGATTCTATTTGCTCTACCGAAGGGATACTTCATTGTGTACGAGGTTATTTAAATCAAAGATTGGAAGATTTATCTATTGATAGCAGCCATGAAGGAACCGTCATTTGCAAGCCGATTACTTCAAAAGTTTCTAGTATCACCAAGACTCCGAGATGTTCTTTGGCGAAAGCTTCGCCAACTCCCAAGAGAAAGATCGAGCGCTTGAAAAATCGTGACTTGGTAAAGTCCTTAGAGCTCCTCTCTTGTGCAACGCATTCTTAGAGATTGATAATAATAACTTTTTTCGAGTTTCAAAAGCTGGGATTTTACTGTTAATTGCCTTGTGTTGACAGTTTCCTGGTTCGCGCACCCTGACTAAAAAAACTCTCCCCGCTACTGGAAGAATATCCTTGCCACTGCCAACAAGAACTACAGTCCAAGAGCCGGCTTCTATATCTAATGATGGTATTCTTCACTGCGTACAGTCACCTGATGTTTCGGTTAATGCTCCTCGAATTTATAAGATGGCTGAATTCCCATTGGCCTCATATGAAGATGCATTCTTCCTCCTCCAGAAAACTTCATCGATATCTGCACA
Source organism: Adansonia rubrostipa (assembly GCA_038381775.1). Lineage (NCBI taxonomy): Eukaryota > Viridiplantae > Streptophyta > Magnoliopsida > Malvales > Malvaceae > Adansonia > Adansonia rubrostipa. The sequence goes on from JBBYHM010000012.1 coordinate 6,496,938, forward strand.
GGGCTCCTCCGGCTCTCCGCAATTTTCAACCATTCAATCACGAAAGACAAATGTACGGTTCAAATATGTGATCAAGCTTCTATCAACCCTGTTTCAGTGATTCATGGCAGGGAATTCGATGCAGTATGTTTCAGGCAGATGGAGAGGATGCAAATGATTACTCCAATCAGAATGCAACTGCTGGGGCATCAAGCCGCACTACCTCATCAGACACACAGAGGTGAAGGTTCGACCCCTCATCGTTCCAGCAACGCGCCGAGGCATTGGAAGGGTTGCTCGAATTTAGCGCAAGGTTACTGCAGCAAGAGAGGTATGATGAGCTTGGTGTGCTACTAAAGCCATTCGGTCCAGAGAAAGGTCTCCCCAAGGGAAACTGCTAACTGGTTAAGTAAGAGCTTCAAGCAGAATACTACGAAACCAGAGGATTAACGCTGATGAACCACTGCCGACTGCATCATCTCAGTAGTGCTAACCCTGTATCAAATTTTTTCGACTCTAGACTTATCAGATTTTAGGCAACATTCCGGTTGAGATGACCTTAGCAGTTCGGCATTTTCCATTTTCAAAACAAATGCTAATTGTTAGTTCTAGGTTGTAGGTTGATTTTCCTGCAATTGTTACAGTTCCCCTTGTGCATCAAGTTTTATTATTTTCTTTTGAGAAGAATGATCGGGTTTCGAATCAATCGTCGACTTATCCTCTACCTATTGAACTTTGTTCATATTCCTGACTGATCCAACATGTTTATTTAAAAATACTAACAAGGAAAATGGATGTTCTTTGATGCCTAAACTTGCAGTTTTTACTTGTCACTGCCAATGTTAAACCTCGATGAGTAGAGGAGTTTTTTATTGTGGTGATGAGGAACTTCTAGCGACTCCCGGCGTTCGGAAGCCTAATCCGGCCACCAGACCATCCTCACCACCCCTCGAACCACCCATGTCCAGGCCAATGAAAAAGTATTATAAATATATAAAAACTTAAAACCCATATTTACAAGCAACTTGTTTTTAAAACAAAATCGTAACGTTTTACTCAAAGCGGATAATACCACCCAAGTACGATCAAGAGGCTCAGCAGAAGAAGGGGGTTTGCAATAGTAAGACTCAAGAAAAGAGGGCTAACTGCACAACAACAGTGAGAAAATGATAAACTTAAACAAAATTTATTTGATCGGACCTCAACATTTATTTAAGTCAAACTTTGGTCTTTTTTTTTTTTTCCCTTTTTTTAAGGGCCCCCTCACATTCAAAGAAACGAAAGGTTAGCACTTAAGAAAGCTCCATCAACTTGCTAGCAATCTTCAAGGAAATGACAGATGGCTTAATCAGAATGAAATTTCCATTGCAGGCCTTGGTTAAAATATATATATATATTTAATGATTGGAAAACCACAAATTTAATGGCAAGAAAAGCCATAACAACATACATTAATTAAAAAAAAAAAAAAAACCAGTCAACACCATTAACAAGTTATTTTGCAAAAATTATATGGCAGCTAAAGTCTTATACAAGTATTTAGACAAAGAAAAAGGTGTAGTTGATTGATTTTCTTTCGATCTTTGATCTTTGATATTTTCCGGGTTTCGATACACCATGGGAAAGGCAAGCAGATGGCTAGTGAACTTCTTGTTAGGGAGAAAAGATGATAAAGGCAAAAGGAAGAAGAATATGTCCTTATCTTTTGAAGAAGGGAGCTTGATGACAACACCAAGTGGCACTCCATCTGCAACTCCTTTTAAGAGGCGATGGAGTTTCGGGAAGTTGGCGAGTAAAGATCGAGCTCATAAGAATTCCAGGTCGCTTGATTCGATGACTCCAACTCCGCTGGTGAATCAAGCTGTATTGGATATGGAGATCCCGCATGATAGCACCAAGGTTTTGGCAATGGCGATGGCAATCGAAAGTGCTACTAAAAGCAAATCAAAAGCAACTTATGCAGGTTCTTTAATAAGCAAAGCAGTATTAGATGCTGCTGCCACCAAGGTTCAAGCCACCTTTCGTTCTTATTTGGTAATACTCCGAGTCTTTTGTTTCAAATTCAATGGTTTGCAGAGGCAAATGAATTCTTGTTGGTCAAATTATATCAAATACTGTGCAGGCAAGGAAAGCATTGCATGCTTTAAGGGGACTAGTCAAGTTGCAGGCACTGGTTAGGGGTCACCTAGTGAGAAAACAAATGACTGCAACTCTCCGAAGCTTTCATGCTTTAATGGCGATTCAAGTTCGAGCTCGGTTTCAGAGAATCAAGATGGCTGAGGAATCAAAACTTGCTTTAAAAACCCAATCATCAAGATATGGCAGGTTTCCCCAGGAGATGGTGTTCAATACTGCACAGAGAGTGAGTCTTTCTTCCTACATTATTTTCTAACCGGCCAAACATGGAATATTGATTTAATAACTAAATAGATACAATGCTCCAAATTCAACAACTAAATAGATCGATGTTATGTTCATATATAGGAAGCTGTTAATATATATGAAAAACGTGGAATTTTCAAGAGCCAAAGGAATTTCATGAATCATTCACAAGGAATCACCAGATATTACTCTGGGGAGCTGTCAATCTCAAAGAAAGATAAAAAACGTGAAGAGTTTTCCTTCACGACGCCCAACAGTCCGAGACATTCGCCGCCTCCAATGTCGCAGCCAACACCGGGAAGATCTTCTTTCAGCTCTCATGATGATCATCCATGGATGCCGAATTACATGACGAACACGCAATCATCGAGGGCCAAAGTCAGGTGGCAAAGTGAACCGAAACAACGACCCGCATCGAACTTCAAAGCAAAGGGCCACAAAATTGCTTCAGCTGAAGAAATCAATGACAATATTCAACATTATTGGTCGTCTTCGCAACGATCGAAAGGCGTAGCAGATGAGAATCTAGAACCATGGATTGTCAAACTTTATCAATCAACAAAGGAGAAGGAGGGTACTGTCCTAACCAGTTATTCGGATTATAGGAAATCTCAGGCTACAAATGAGGTAAATTCAAAAGTTCACTGCAATGGATTCAAGCTGTTTCTTTTTTTCTTCAGAATAAAATTGTCTAACTTTTTTCTTTTTCTTCTGATTCATTTAACTGCAGCTTCATGCAACTTGGTTCTAACTGAAGATTTAAAAACTTTCAACTCTAAGAAGACAAAGAAGACCTATCAACTGGACGAATCGAGTTGGTTTTGGGTCGAGTAAATTCAGGTTCAGTTATTTTAAGTTCGAATCATTTTAGTTTCGGATCATCTTGAATTCGAGTCATTCAGATTAATTGGTTCGAGGTTAATTAGGTTTAATACTCGAATTTATTAGGTTTTGTTATTTTATGTTCGTATCAATTTGAGTTCAAGTCATTTCAAGTCTAATTTATTTAGGTTTGGATCATTATTGATTAAAGTCATTTCAGATTCGAACCATTTCAGGTTTAGGTTAATTGGTTTTCGGGTTGTTAATTTTTTTTATCAAATTTAATTGGGTCGGCTTTGGATTTAGGTGAATTAATTGGATTTTTCAAGTTTGGGTAAGAATTAATAAGTCTACGAACAAGTGATGTCCAAGATATTTAATTTAAGATATAACAGTTAAAATACTACGATTTTCTATTTTTTTTTATACAAAAAAAGTTATAATCTGAAGATAAAGAAAAAGCTATAAATGGTAAAATTTGAACTTAAGATCTACTGGAAGCTAACCTCTTGGATTCATAATCTTCCATTATTATACGAATGAAAAGACTTGCAAATACTTGCACAATCCATGAATGTTATCAAAGCTTTTCCTTGACAAGAGACTGAGGCCAACGACAGGGCCTGCAAATGATCAAAAAGGGAAGAAAAAAAGCAAGATATTTCTGCCTCAAATGAAAACTAGTTTGTACCGAAACTTGGCTTTGTAAATTGAATCAAACTAATTCTGTGAAATATCCGTTCATTAGTATTTATAAATAGCCAGATGCGAACTAAAATTTCATTCGTAACCATAATTTAGATTCTTAATGAGCAGTGTTGCGTAGTTGTTTCAGTGTCTTGTGGAATGCAACCTGCAAATACAAAGCAAAGAACAAAGTTCAGGTGATGTTTATATTGAGCTACAATTCGAGATGAGTTTGGAAATGGTTTCTCCATCCTACGTAGCCAAAGTGCATACTTGAAGGTTTTTTTGTTTTGGCAAACGGCAACGTGAGAAGGTAAAATCTTTTGGGTCCGCTTTGTTAAATCCGAAGAACTAGCATGATAACCCATTGTAATGATCTTTAGTTTAATTATAAATGATTTTTGTGATTTGAATTTAAATTCTCTTAGTTTTTATTACGATTCATTCAAAAAAAATTGATTTGATAATTTAAATATGATACGAATAAAATAAATAAAAAAATAATTAAAACATAATACAAAAATATAAGCATAATATAAGTATATTAATATCTTAAATTTTATATAAATTATTAATATATTTAAACTTATATAAATATATTAATCAAATAAAATTAAAATATAAAAATTACATAAATATACGAAATTAAAGAATAGTTTGCTTTGCTGATTTATTTTGGGCCTTTGGGTCATTGCTATGGTTTGGGACTATGGATATTAGACCAACAAATAGATTTGATATTAATAATAATAATAATAATAATAAAAATAAAGAAAAAGGCAGAGATAAGTGAACCCATTGCCTTTCAACGATTGGGAGTTGGAACCAAACAGTGCAAAACAAAGAAAGTGCTCCCAAAAAGTTAATTAGTCGGCCACTGGCGTAAGAGAAACCAAAACCAGAGCAAATTAAAATACCAAAAAACAGGAAAAAAAAAAAGAAGTTTACATTGAGAGAGAGAGAGAGAGAGAGATGGTGAGCAAATCAGAGGAGATCCAATTGAACAGGCTTGAAAACCAGGTTGACAATGGAGGAGGAGGTGCTTGGGAGTATCTTTCCCTTGTCAGGAAACTCAAAGTTAGGCGTTCAGAGAAAGTCTTGAAGCATGGCTTATCGATCTTAAATGACCCCAAAAACAGATCTGCCCTTGGCCCTGAAGGTTAATTCTTTCTTTCTTTTTCTTTCTCTTTTTAGCTTGTTTGTTTGGTTTTTGAAATTGGGTTTTGCTTGAATTCGATGATTTCAAACTGTTTGATTTGAATTTTGATTTTTTTATTGGTTTTTGTAATTGGGTTTTGCTGGTTTTGCTCACTTGAGTTTTTCTTAAATTTAAACAATTTGAAGCTTTATGGATTGCTTCCCCTGTTATTAATTTGCTCGAATTTTAAACTTCAAGCTCTCTCTCTCTCTCTCTGTCTCTCTCTATATAATTTATATATATATATATATTTTAAAGACTGAAGATATGATTTAAATTGGGTGTAACGACAATGTTGAGGTGGTTTAATTGGCTTTTGTTTAAATTGGAAAGTTTCAAGTTTGATTTGAATCGGTATGTATCAAAGGAAAAATTAGCTAGTTAAAAAGTCAGGCCGAGTTTTCATTTATGTTGCTCCGACTCTTTATGTCTATTGAAGTACTCATGTCTGGAATTTGTGTCCAGTGCATATTCAAGCATTTCTATGAGGACATGACCCTCCTAAGATTCTCTGAATACATGAAAAAACTTAGAAAAAATTGAAAATACTTGTGTTTAACACTCAAGTCCGAGTAACTTAGGTCTTCATTACATTGGTTTCTAGCTGAGTTTTGATAAGTAATCAGATACTGTTAGGTAAACTTGGTGAAATTAGGACATTGTAGTTTATACTTTTGAGGCATTTCATTAATTTATACCTTCATTTAGATATGAGACTTTGTGTTAGTTTTATACATTTTTTTTCTCGTGTGCTATTGCTTTCAATCCATGTTACTCGAACTCGGATGCGAGTATTGAATATTGATTGTGTCAGATAAGGGTATGTTCAACTTTTTTCTAAGTTTTTCCATGTATTCGGAGTGTCATATCCCTATATCCATGTTTGAAAATGTGCTGGACATGAGTACTTAATGAAAAATAAAGAGTCTAATCTATGTAGTTTTCAACTTATGTTATTTGTTACTTCTGTTAATTTATAGCAAACTTCTTATGAACAGTAATAATTACTAACAACCACTTATATCTTGATACAGAATGGACTCTGTATGAGCAGGTAGCAATTGCTGCTATGGATTGCCAATGTATTGATGTTGCAAAGGTACAAATCTTGTCCTTGAAGCTATGTTGCCCTGATGCTTCATTTTTCTTGAAGTACCCGTGTTTGACACCTATGTTCGACATATTTTTGGACATGATTATGAGGATATAACACTCCAAAGACCCCCTAAATACATGAAAAAACTTAGAAAAAATTGAACATATCTGTGTCGGACATATTCCCGTATTCGACACTCACACCCGAGTCCGAGTAACATAGCTGTATAGTTTTTCCGTTTTGAATTGCTTTAAGCCTTTTGTTTCTATATTCTGTTAGCGTAATTTTTGGATTAGGAAATTCGTTTTTGAGATTGATACTTGCATTTATGTTAAAAAAAAAAAAAACTAATTCAATTCTTTTACTTGTTAGTGATTGTCAAATTGGATTGACCACTCTCATTGTTGATCTAGTTTCTCTTTCGAACATGTTCGGAGTTCTTTAAGCTATGTTGCTCCGATTCTTCATTTTTTTTTTTTTTTGGATGTACCTATATCCAACACATTTCCATTCATGATAATGAAGATATGACCTTTCAAGGACCCTCCAAATATGGGAAAACTAAGAAAAAAATAAACATACCCGTGTCCAACACTTACGCCCGAGTCCGAGTAACATAGTTTCAGAGTTCTTTAAGATGGTGCTTGTTTTTACAGTTTTCTACTTCTCTGTGAAAGGCATTACTTAGAAATATTGTGTTTAGCCTGTTACATGTTGAGAATGGTGTAACTTTTGTTCGATATTGTTGGTGTAGGCTTCAACGACATTGGTACTTATGCTTATCTGTTAGTTTCTTGCATCATTTCTCAAACTGCAATGCATTTTATTTCAGATGCTTCTGATTACCTGCTGATAGTAGGCTTATGATGTTACCTTTCTTAAATTGGTGAAATTTAATATTGCAGGATTGCGTAAAGGTTTTACAGAAGAAATTTCCCGAGAGCAAAAGGGTTGGTAAGTATATATGACCAATGTTGCTTTGACTCTTCTTTTTTCTTGAAATACCTATTTTTGACACATTTTTGGGCATGGACAAGCTGATATGACCCCAAATACATGGAAAACATAGGAAAAGTTGAACATACCCTTGTTAGACATATAGATATGACATATCTGACACTAACACACGAGTCCGAGTGACATAGTGTATGACAATTAAATGTATGTTCTATGTTTTCAGGTTTTATGAATAAAAATGTGCGTCCGTGTGTGTGTGTATGTATATATATGTTGCTCTTAATTTACGCTGCTGTTCGGTAAATTGTAATCATATATTCATTGCCTACCCTTTGATATTTGACACACTTGAAGTAAGCTTCTGCTGAACATCTTTGACGATATTCTACCCAAAACCTTGTCGGGCTTACACATTACTGGCATTATGGCATGACTAAGGATGGATGAATTTGTTCTTAAATTAGTTTCAATCTTCCGGGTTCCAAAGGATGTAATTTTTGTTGATTTCATTCATTTGCTATCTTCCGGGTTCCAAAGGGTGTAATTTTTGTTCATTTCATTCATTTGCTCTTTAAAATTTTGATGGCCTAGTGATTTTGTTTTTCTCATGATCAACAGGCAGGCTGGAGGGCATGTTGCTTGAAGCAAACGGATCATGGACTGAAGCTGAACAAGCTTACTCGAGCCTTTTAGAGGACAATCCACTTGATCAAGTAAATTCCGCAACCACTCCCCCATTCCTTTCTTTTCACTCATACTATAGTTAACCGTAATGTGTTCTTTTTTATCGAGAAATATTATGGGCTATTTCTTTAAATAAAGGTCAAAAAAAGGATTGATGATAACTTATCCCCTTGTTGCGCAGGTACTACATAAGAGGAGAGTAGCCATGGCAAAGGCTCAAGGAAATGTTTCTGTGGCTATCGAGTGGCTTAATAAATATCTAGAAATGTGAGATATCCCAGAAAACTTTCGATCCGTCCCTCTGTTTCCGAATTCATGCATCTTTTTATCTGTTGTTTACAGTTATTTTTCCTAATTCAACAGTATATAGAAAGAGCAAATCTTTCTCATTTTTTTCCCCTTTTGCTAGATTTATGGCGGATCACGATGCTTGGAGAGAACTTGCGGAGATATACGTCTCCCTACAAATGTGAGTGTTAATTTATATGGCCTGAGCCTATGTCCCTTTGATTCTTCGTATTTTTTTAATCACCCTTGTTTGTCCAACAGTGATGTTGGACCACATATTTGAAGATAGTCCGAGAACTCTCCAAATACATTAAAAAACTTAGAAAATGTTGAACATACTCGTGTCGGACACATACCCGTGTCCAACGTCACACCCGAGCTTTTGAGTAACATAGGCTCGTGCCTTTAAATTATCCCAATTCATTACAAAGAAGTGGCTTAAGCTTTTTCGTGTTTTTGGTCGATAAATCAGGTACAAGCAAGCAGCATTCTGCTATGAGGAGCTTATTTTATCTCAACCTACGGTTCCATTATATCATTTGGCCTACGCTGATGTAAGTGTCTTCCTTATTATATTTAGAAACTCGAATGCAATTTCATTAGTGGTTTCCCAAATAACATTCTATGACTCTTTGCAAATCCGCCTAATAGAGAACCAGTTTCATAGTTATTATTTATGTTGCTCTAAGTCCAACCCTTCCAGACATGGGTACATGAGTATGACCCTCCAAATATATGAAAAACTTAGAAAAAAATTAAATATAACCGTGTCCGACACTTACTTTTGAGTCATGTAACTTGGGTTATTATAGTTATGCAAACAATATAAAGACCATTAAACAAAGACCACTTCCATAGTGATTTTTTTAATGCAAGGATGTTAGGACCATGATTCATTGTAGAACAATGGTTCCTCACCAACCAAGAAGGTAACTACTTCTCTCCTAGCATCGGTTTAACAAAAAGACTTAGAGCCAGAAATCTTTTGATTTCTCCTCCTATGTTACTTGGATTTGGGTGTAAGTGTTGGAAACGGTATGTGTCTTGATTTGGGTATGTTCAATTTATTCCAAAACTTCTATGCACCTTAGACATAAGTACTTCAAGAAAAATGAAGAGTCAGAACAACATAGTTCTCACCTCCGAGTTCTTGTTTCAATGATTGTTTATTATACATTTCATCAACAGGTTCTTTACACGCTTGGCGGACTAGAAAACCTTCAGACTGCCAAGAAATATTATGCATCGACGATAGACTTGACCAGCGGTAAGAATATCCGAGCACTTCTTGGAATCTGCTTGGTAAGCTCCTTCTCTTTCTTTCTTTAAGAATTAAGATGCATTACCATTTAATCGAACACATGCATCAAATGTTTATCAAAAAATAGTTTCACGCTCGTTCTTCTCTGTGTCCTCGCATTTAATATCATTCGAACCTACAGTTTTAATCTTCGTGTTTTCAGTGCGTGTCGGCCATATCTCAGCTTTCGAAAGGAAGGAACAAGGAAGATAAGGAGAGTCCAGAGCTCCATTCTTTGGCAGCAACAGCACTGGAGAAGGACTACAAGCAAAGAGCTTCCGACAAGCTTCCCTTGCTTACTTCTGCTTTAAGAAATTTGAAGATTTAGTCTTAAAAAACACCGATGACTTTGATCGAATCTGGGCTTTTTGGATTATTGCCTCCCCCATAATCTGAAACTGAAAAAAGGGGTCTGAAGATAATTTCCAGAAATACTATAAATTTTTAGATACAGCAATTCGTGTTTTCATGCTATATTTGTGTTTTAAGATATTTTATATTTATATAATTTTTTGATGCATTAATAATTCGTATCATATAGATTTTAAGACGTTCATGTTGTTTCGTGTTTTAAATTTTTTTTTTTCAAATCATATTCATTTAACTGTGACTAATATCGTCCAGCTCTATGAACTTTTTTGAACACGATGTGAAAATATGACACATTTAATGTAGAAATGAAAATAGTATAATATGATATGTGTATTACACATTGTATTTTTTATTTAGGATTTTAATGCATTTAATAATTTGTATTGTGTTTTTATTTATGTAGCTAAAACGATAAAAAACGAGGAGCACAATATTTTTACATTAATTGTCGTGTTTGATATTAGACCTGCTCAAATTGTTAAATTTGATTTGAAGACTATTGTTTAATCATTTTGCTCATTAACAGGGTTAAATGTACTTAACATACAAAATATTAACTTGTTTTCTATACAATTTAAGCATTTGAATAAGTTTAATATCAGTCGTACAAGCTATTAAAAACACGGATTAAGATCTTATTCATTTTTGTTTTTTTTCATTACTTTCAAATATCTTAATCATCACCATTCAGATGTGCAAAACTATCGATGAATTATGAAAATCATATTTGTGAATGGTGAATAAACTTGTATCGGATACTAATGGACATAAAATTAATGAAGAAGAACTAGGCCCGTTGAAATACATTGTCTAGCAAATATAAAATTTATTTAATCAATTTTATCTTTAAATGATCGAAAAGTGCTTAATACAAGAAAAAAATATTACTTTTTTATGCAAAAGTTATAAAATCCAGTCTAATAATCTAAATAAGTTTAATATGATACATTTGAACTATTTAGACGGATAAATTATAAATATAAAACTTGTTTGATTATTTTTTATTTAATGAGATAAAATATACTTAAGACACAAAATATTAAATTTTTTTTCATACAAAATTTTTAAATCGAATACAATTATCTAAATAAATTTAATATTAAAAATTTTAATAATTAAATTTAAATAAAAATAATTTATTATTATATAATAATTTAAATTGATTTGAATTTACGAAGATAGGTCGAGCTATTGGTAAAAGAAAAGTAGTATTTCCCTTCTGACTATTCTTTTCTCTCTTTCCTTTGAACCTTCCGTCCCTAATAAAAATATAATTTTTTTTGTTTTTCTTACACTTCTCAACTGCATCGGTGGGGGACTTGGAGGGCGGCCGTGAATAGGAATAGCCCGTGTAGTGAAGTGACTGCTCCTAATAATTTCTATAAGCAGAAGTTCCAATTCATTTCGTGAACTCACAGTTTTCTTTGCATAAATGTCTCTTGTTCCTCTCTTTGACCAAAGGGAAGAGCATCATCAAAGTTTCCAAAGCCCTGCAACAATGGCAAGTTCATCAAGTTTGACAGGAAAGAAGGTCGGAGCAGCACCTTTATCCAGAGATCAATTGATTGATTTCATTCAATCATCCATTTCGAATAAAAAACAACAAGAAGATCAAGATCAAGAAATGGAGTTGTTTTACGTGTTGGATTTGGGTGCTGTCAACTCCCTGGTTGAGTCATGGGCTCGTCATCTCCCCATGGTTCGACCTTTCTACGCCGTCAAGTGCAACCCCAGCCCCGGTCTCCTCAAACAATTGGCGGCTCTAGGCACCGGGTTCGACCGTGCGAGCCGTGCTGAGATCCGAACCGTCTTGGCTCTCGGGGTTTCGCCTGATCGAATCGTGTTTGCCAACACATGCAAACCTGAATCTCACCTCAAATACGCAGCTGAAGTTGGTGTTAACTTGACTACTTTCGATTCCATTAATGAGCTTGAAAAGATTCGAAAATGGCACCCGAAATCTTCCCTGTTGATCCGTATCAAAGTCCCGGAAAGTAGCGGTGCGTCCACGTTTCAGTTCGGTTCCAAATTCGGCGCTCTCCCCGAAGAAATCATCCCCCTCTTAGAAGCTGCTCGAGCGAACCAGCTCGAAGTCGTCGGCGTCTCGTTCCATATTGGTAGCAGAGCCGCTATTGATGCCCACGCATTTGAAGACGCCATTGCAGCAGCCAAGACAACGTTTGAAGCAGCACTTCAACTTGGGCTGCCTAAACTGCATGTCCTGAACATCGGCGGAGGCTACGCATCGGGTCCGACGTTTCCCGACGTCGCCTCCGCCATGAGAGCTTCTCTAAAGAAATATTTTCCCGATGAACCAGATGATCATCATGGCTTAACAATCATGGCGGAACCTGGTCGATTCTTCGCAAACACGCCATTCACGTTAATAACTACCATTATAGGGAAGCGAGTTAGAGGTGAGATTAAAGAGTATTGGATCAACGACGGGATCTGGGGGTCTCTGAACTTCTTGAAGTGCGAACATGACCATGATGATGTGATTTTCACCCCTCTGGCTAACCATGGCGGTGGAGGCTGCGGCTGCAGCAACAAAAATCCGACATTCAAAGGGATTAAGACATATGATTCCACGGTTTATGGACCTACATGTGATCCGATTGACACGGTTTTGAAGGGTCACCAGCTGCCGGAACTGGAAGTGAATGATCGGCTGGTCTTTCATAACATGGGAGCTTATACCACTTCTCGAGGAAATGATTTCAATGGCTTCAAAACCTCAGCCATTGCAACCTATTTTACCTACTCTAGCCCTAAATCCGACAAGTGAATTACTTATATTATATTTATATTTATATATTTTATTTTATCATTATTATATTTAAATTATATTATATAAATTTTAAAAATATATCATATTATATTATATCATGTATTAAATATTTTTTTATATTATATTTATAATATTAAAATTTAAATTTAAATTAAATAAATACTTTGATTTTGAATAATTTTACTCTAATATGGATTATAAAATAAAAAAAAAAAAGCAGGGGGAAAACAGGCAAAACAATTATAAATTCAACTATTGTCCAATTTGGACGGAAGCTAAAAGAAATTAAAAACAGTTGTTCCGTTGGCCAGAAATTAGGAAAGTGGGTCTATCGTGGTCCTCTCTCTTCCTCAGGCAATTCAACTTTGTATTTTTATTTTTTTCAAGATAAAGGGAAGGAAATTGACACCATCCATTAAAATGATCATCTTTAAAACTCAGTAAGTTCGTGTATTTTATATTATATATAATTTTTATGTAATATAATTATATTTAAAATATTTTATATTTTTAAAATTTAAATTTTAATTTTAATTATGTAATAATATATTAAATTTTACTGTTCAACTGCAAGCAGGAATTTGGTTTTGGTTGGTCCAATTATAGGTTAGTGGCAAAGTCACTTAAAAGCCAACATTAGCGCCATTTTCATTGCTTCCACAATTTTCTTTGCATCCAAACAAAAAAAAAAAAATTGCTTCTTTGTTTTTGTAATTTTAAAAAAGGAGAGAACTTTGGAAGTTGAAATTCTTCTCCCAGGACAAATCTTCCTCGTTTCAGCATCTTTAGTCTCTAGATTCCTTCTATTCCTTTTTTTTTTCTATTATTTTTAGGTTGATTCAAGAGAAATATTAATATCAATACCTGTTATAATATAGGAAGGAAAGTTAAAAAGTTCCCAAAATTTCTGGGTTCATCCATGGCTTCTCCTTCTGTTCTTTTTGCACCCACTGGTTTGAGTTCAGTGGCTCGGATGAAATCTCCAAGGCTCCTTGTCAAGTCTTCTCTGGACACCAATATTTCTGACATGAGTGTTAATGGTAACCCCTTTGTTTTTTTCCTATTCTTTTGGATTCAGATTTTTTTTGTAGTTAATTTATTCTGTTGAAATTCTTTATTTTTGGTGCTCTATGCCAAACTTTAGTTTATTTGGGGTCTTTTGGATTCTGGGTATTCTTGCTTTTGCGATCTTTTTGGGTGTTTTGTAGATAACAGTGAAATTGTACTTAGTTTACAAAGGAATACGTAGCTAAGAAATGAAATTTTGGGATGTGGAAATGGGTTTTGCCTTAACTGTGTTGGAAAGTGCTGTCCTCTGATATTCGGAGTCGAGTGCTGTCCAACACAGTTATGTTCACTCTTTTTTTAAAAAAAGTTTTTTCATATACTTGAAGGATCATGTCTCTATATTTATATCCGAAAATGTGTCAAACATGGATAATCAAAGAAAAAAAAGAGTCGGAGAGACATAGGTGCCGTCTACTCAATGCTTGCAAGAAAAAGGGGATACATTACAATGAATTGTATTCAGTAGGAATATAGGGATATAGCTTAGAGTTATTGTTTCTTATCATTTAGAGATCAATGGTGTTTGATGCTGGATAATCATATGGTCGAAGATTTCAGTTGTAGTTTGCAGCTTAATTTCTTGTCACCATGGTAGATAATTGTTGGATTGTTTATTTTGGCAGCTCCAAAGGGATTGTTTCCGCCTGAACCTGAACATTATAGGGGACCTAAGCTGAAGGTGGCGATTATCGGAGCCGGACTTGCAGGCATGTCAACAGCTGTTGAGCTATTGGATCAAGGCCATGAGGTTTTTTTTTTTTTTTTTGTCTCTAGATACCTATTGCTGCAGTATCTTAACCAGATCGGCATTTTAACATTAATAAGAATTACAAAGCAGAACCATATTTTGGCATTTTTCAGTTTCGAAAATCATATTCCCGCAAATGTCTTTCCTTACATATAAGGAAATGTGATTTTTTTCCAATATGGTGGCTGTAAGTTGATGATTTATTTGGTATCTTCAGGTTGATATATATGAGTCCAGGTCTTTCATAGGAGGCAAAGTCGGTTCTTTTGTTGATAGAAGAGGAAACCACATTGAGATGGGGCTGCATGTTTTCTTCGGTTGCTACAACAATCTATTCCGTTTGATGAAAAAGGTGAACCAGGATGGCTTATAATAACTTCATCCTATTATATTCATCAGAAAACATCTTCTACTTAGCTAGGAAATAGATTTTCGAAAAAAAGAGCTATCCGCATGGTGGTTTTTTTTGTCATCAGTTAAAATTTTACTTTATCGGCCTTTTAATGTTGGCTCAGCTATTATTTGTTCTCTGATAGTTTTCCTTTATCTCTACTTAATTGTAGGTTGGTGCAGATAAAAATCTGCTTGTGAAGGATCATACGCACACGTTCGTAAACAAAGGGGGTGAAATTGGTGGTATGGTTTATTAAAGGAAGCCCATGATAATAATTTTTACGTTGAAATCTCATTTCAAAATTGAACTAAAAGCATATTTTTTTAGCCATGAATTCCTGCATTCAATTTCATGACTTTTGAGTTGGGATGCAGAACTTGATTTCCGATTTCCGATTGGAGCTCCTTTACATGGAATTCGTGCTTTTTTATCGACAAATCAGCTGAAGGTTATACTCTTTTACTACCTTTTTCTCCTATGTTTTTCCGACTCTTCATTTTCCTCAAAGAACCCATGTCAGATACATTCCTGGACATGTGTATGGGGATATGACCCTCCAAGGATCTCCAAATACATGGAAAAACTTAGAAAAAATTGAATATACCCGTGTCGGACGCATAACCATATCCGACACTCATACACAAGTCTGAGTAACATAGCTTTTCTCAGCACTGTATTTGCATTCCTTGTTTCCCTGACTGTGATAGTGCTTCTCCCATTGTTTCTGTTAAAATTTTTTGTAATGTCGCAGCTTTATCATCAACGGCAATCTGACAATTGTTTTTCCGATATATGGCCTACAATATACCCTTTTTCTTTTTAATTTAAGGTTTTATTTCCATTTCCCTAAGCTAAAGTAGATGTTACTTAAGCTAATCATTTCATTCTTATTTTTTTGAGTGCAGACTTATGATAAAGCAAGAAATGCTCTGGCTCTTGCCCTAAGTCCGGTCGTGAAGGCTCTTATTGATCCAGATGGAGCAATGAGGGATATAAGAGATTTGGATAGTGTATGTAAAATTATCTTTTTCATTCTTTTGGTTCTATTCCTTTCGGATAGTCACCAAGTTTGAGTTTTCTAAAGATAAGTCTTTAACTTTAATAGATATTTATTTAACGTCTTAGTAGCATGAAGTTGTCCTACAGCGGATGTGATACTTCTTCTTTCTTCCCTCATTTTTGTTTGGAAGGTAGTTAAACTCTATTTTGCTATGCTTCGACTCTTCATTTTTCTTGAAGTACCCGTGTCTAACGCATTTTTGGACATAGGTATAGGGATATGGCCCTCCAAATACATGAAAAAACTTTTAAAAGAAATTGAATATATCCATATCAGACACATATCTGCATCTAAAACTCACACCCGAGTCTGAGTAACATAGGTTATATTTGACTAAATGTCTTTACTTTGTTCATCATCCTACTGCTCCTGCTTTTGATGCTTGGTAATTTACTCTTCTTCTTCTTCTCCTAATATCTTGTTCTTGGCCTTTTTTCTTTTCTTTTTAACCCTTACCATTTCCATTTACTTAAAATTTCATTCACTTCTTGCAGATAAGCTTCTCTGACTGGTTTTTGTCTAAAGGTGGCACGCGCATGAGCATCCAGAGAATGTGGGATCCGGTTGCTTATGCCTTGGGTTTTATTGACTGTGATAATATCAGCGCTCGTTGTATGCTCACTATTTTCTCACTGTTTGCCACTAAGACAGAGGCTTCCCTTCTGCGTATGCTGAAGGGTTCTCCGGATGTTTACTTGAGTGGTCCCATCAGAAATTATATAACTGAAAGAGGAGGCAGGTATGTTGTTAATATCACCTACTAACTATTTAGTTTGGATAATGGTTCACTACTTTATATGTTTTCTTTGAAATGAGTTGACCACTTCTCGTGTTTAATATCTTTATTTGCTGAAACAGGTTCCACCTAAGATGGGGATGCAGAGAGATACTTTACGATAAATGTGCTGATGGAGAGACATATGTTACGGGACTCGCCATGTCTAAAGTAAATCACCTTTAACGTTGCTTCCTGTAAATATCGCAAATATAGTTGCAATTTATGTATTTGATCAGAACAGTTTCAGATATTGAACCTTCGTAAAGATTAGCATGTTTGAATCAGCTGTATGATATGCAGCAACTTAAAATTGCAAGTTGAATTAGCTTATAGATGTTAAGGTTTTGTGTTTAAAATTTTCATTTTGGGGCTTAATTTTTATATTTCATATTATTGCAGGCTACTAACAAGAAACTTGTAACAGCTGATGCTTATGTTGCTGGTCTGTAGTTGGATCTTCCTCTTCAAAAGTTTCGTTTTACCTTTTCATTTTATCAAAAATGTTCCTTAATCTTTGTTTCTATATTGATGGCAGCATGTGATGTCCCTGGAATAAAAAGGCTGCTTCCATCCCAGTGGAGGGAATCGGAATTTTTTAAGAACATTTACGAACTAGTAGGAGTGCCAGTCGTTACTGTCCAACTCAGATACAATGGTTGGGTCACGGAGTTGCAGGATCTTGAACGGTCAAGGTGATTCTTTCATCCGTATTACGGGCTGTTTTCAAAGTCGGATTGTTTTTGAAGGCCTAATAAAGCCTTCCTTTGCACTTAGCTTCTTAAGAACTAACAATTGCTTGTTGTTCTTCATTTCCTGCTTATATCCTTTAACTCATTAAAAGGCAACTGAGGAGAGCTATAGGCCTCGATAATCTTCTGTATACTCCAGATGCGGATTTCTCCTGCTTTGCAGACCTTGCTCTAACGTCTCCAGAAGATTACTACATCGAGGGACAAGGCTCACTGCTCCAGTAAGGACACATATTTTCTTAATGTTATTACTTTGTACATTGACATTGTCCGAGGGTTTTGTCTTTTTCATTTATATATTACTATGCTTGAGAAATTATCTCCATACTTGCGTCCATATATGCGTCGGACATGGGTATTTAAAGAAAAATAAAGAGTCGTAGCAACATAGGTTTGTACCATTTTGATTGTTGGACTCAGATCTGAATAAAATTTTGATGACGTGCAAATACTGGGCTTGTTTATTCCTAGAGATTCTGTTGATACTTCATCTGCTCCTTTATTTGACCAAATTCCTTTTATTGCTTGTTTGGCTGCTGTCCTTTAGATGTGTGTTGACACCGGGTGACCCGTACATGCCGTTGCCGAATGATGAAATCATAAAGCGAGTAGCAAAGCAGGTTCGAAGTTTCTAAGGATACCCTTATTCTTAAGTTGATTGCAACTTTCAAGAGACCGAAATGAATAGTTCTATGTCTTTGTCCGTGTCCATTTTCGATTTCCAAACAGTTAATATTTTACCTAATATAGTGTCCATATCTTTGGTTCCACTTGTTTCTTTAACCTGCTTTGGGTTGAAAACTTAAAATTTATCCATGTTTTCACGCAAATTGAAGTTGTTCTGAAATAGCCGTGGCTTGTTCATGTTTCTTGAAGTACCCATGTTTAACATCTGTGTCCAATGCATCTCTGGACATGGGTATTTACCCTCCTAGAATTCTCTAAATACATTGAAAAAAGTAGAAAAAACTGAACATATCCATTTTAGACACATGCCAGTGTCCAACATTCACGCTTGAGAGTCCGAGTATTTTATGACTTTTTAACTGTCTCTATGTATATGTGATAATTGTGATTGAAGATTACACCATTATTTACCTTCCATACCTTCTTTGGTTTTTGCATCATCGTTTCTCTACTGCTGTTTTGTTGCCAGGTTTTGGCTTTATTCCCATCGTCCCAAGGTTTAGAAGTTACATGGTCATCCGTTGTCAAAATCGGGCAATCTCTATACCGTGAGGGACCCGGTAAAGATCCATTCCGACCCAATCAGAAGACACCTGTAAAGAACTTCTTTCTTGCTGGATCCTACACAAAGCAGGTAACTTCTTTCTTTTCTATCTTGGACATGTTAAGTTATCCGAATGCTGACTACATCTTTTACCTTCAACCCAAGAATTAGGGGGGAAAAAAAAAAGGTGACTAAGTGTCTAGGATTCTCGCATTGCTAGGAAGAGAAGCTGTTTCCTACAATACTGGGAGTTGGATGTGAGTATTGGACATGAGTTTGTGTAAAACATGGATTGGATATGTTCGATTTTTACCCAAGATTTTAATGTATTTGGAGGCCCTTGGAGAATCATACCCCCCTACCTATTTTCAAATTGTATTGGATACAAATACTTAAAAAAAAAAAAAAAATTAAATTCGCAGCAACATTGTCTCTTTTTACTAGTTGAAAGAATTTTTTTTTGTAAAAAAGGAAAGTATAGCAAGAAGCCAATGTGGAGGAAGCAAGAAAAGAAAATATATATATATGTATATAAATTGGTACAAAAGAGGTTCTAGTCTAATAATAGGGGAAAGGGGTTGTAGACTTAAGATTCAAATCTCAAGCATATTGAATGCTACCTCTTAAGAATAGTTGTATCAACCAATTGAGTTGAGTCCTGAGCTCATCCTAAAGACGGGATATTGATAAACCTAGCATCCTGGAGAAATATGTGGGCCTCCATATACAATCCACCAGGATTTTAAGCTCTTAAATACATGATTGATAGTTTTGGACTAACACTTTTGTTTGCCTTTTCCGAAAAACAAAATACGAAAAAAAAGCGGGCATTTTATGTTACGGATCTGGGAATTATTGGTTCGAGCTGGATTTGAACCAGCGTATACTGTTATGATAGTGAATATTTTAAACTTTTTTAACCAAAAAAAAAAAAAAAAGGGAATGGTTTTAAATTTTGGCATGGTATTTACTGCGAACAGGATTATATAGATAGTATGGAAGGAGCTACCTTGTCCGGCAGGCAAGCATCGACCTACATATGCGACGCTGGGGAAGACCTCGTGGCGTTGAGGAAGAAGCTTGTGGCAGTTGGACCTCGGGAACAGACGGAAACTTCAAGCTTTACTGACGAGTTAAGTCTTGTATGATTGTTCATTTTTATAGTAAAATACATACTCAAACCACCGCAAATGGCTGATAGACAAGGTGGTGGGTGGTGGCAATGGCTGGAATATGCATGTTCAACATGTTTTAACATTTTTATGTTGTAATCAGAGGAAGTCATAAAAATATTATTTTTTACACCTTGTCCGTTTTTCATGTGGTTAACCATTTAACATTAATAATTTTTGCCTAAGAATTGATCAATGTTTAAAAAGCTGGACTAAAAGTTAAATCGGTGAGACTTTTGAGTTTTTTAAAATAATTTTTTAAATGTTTAAATCTCATTAAATAAAATATTAAAAAGGTTAAAATCTAAGGTTTTTTTTTTTTCAATTTTTTAAAGGTTTAATCGGTTTTTCAATGATTTTTAAAATTTTTTATTTTATAACATATATTGGATTATTATTCCTTTCACTCTGTTTTAAGGAGTTGTTCCTCTAATGTGTAAATTTTTTTTAAGAAGTTTACAAGTGTGTTTAATTTTTCTTAAAGATTTTTATAAATTCGAAAGATTATTGGAAGATCAATTTTATATTTGTGTTTATATATATTTTAAATATGAATGTCAAATATAAATACTTTAAAAAAAATAAGAATCGTAGCAACAAAGGTGGCCGCTAAGAGAGTGCTAATAAAAATTGCAATCCAATGATGCTTATAGTAGATTAGTAGAAAAGCATTTAAACAAATCACACAAACTCATCCACCATCACCTACACACCTCTTCATCCGCCTCATCAACCTCATCTCCATAATTTTACTAGTTATTTCTGGGAAACTATATGTTGGACCAGAACTGGATGTATGGAGCTGCAGTGTTACATTGTATGCCTTTCTCTATGGCACCCTTCCTTTTGATGATGGAAACATTACCAACCGCTTTAAGAAAACGAAGGCAAGTAGCCGTCATTTTTTCATTTTCGCAGTCCAAGATATCTCTGACAAATAGGTTTGGTTGCGTATTTATGCTCATCTAATCTTTCTCTTTATTGTTTCCCTATCCTGTTAATAATTTCCGAATTAGATTTTCACTTTCAATCTTGTTTCTCACTTGCTTAAATCCTGAAAGTGCTGAGTTGGAATTTGCATTATTTGTCCTTCAAGGGGGAATATACACCCTTCCTCAAGCCACTTATCTCGTAGTGCTAGAGATTTGATCCCGCGGATGCTTTTAGTTGATCCAATGAAGAGAGTGACCATTCCTGGGATCCGCTAGCACCTGTGGCGTCAAGCACATGTTTATTCAGTTGTTCCTCCCACCAGATACAATACAACAAGCGAAAAGGGTTGATTTTTTTCTCCTGAGATCAACTCAGTTGAAAACATGCTTATGATTTACTACATTAACCCCTGAAAAAGATTCATCTGATGTGAAGATTTTCCATTATGTTCGAATAAATATACCTAGAGTGCATCTCCTCGTGAAATTCTGAACTTCTTTTGGATGTTTTGCTGCACTGTGATACCGTGGTTTGTGTCATGGGAAACATTTTGAAGCTCATGCCATTAATGTTAACATAGCATACTTTGCAATCGTTTAGTTCTCCTTGCTTGATATTTGACTCTTGGAACTAGGTTTGTTCCAATAAGTCATTTCCCTACTATTTCCTTCCTCTAGCATCCTCTTTTTGATTGGTGACACGAGCCTTGCCTAAAGGCTTTAGTATTGCTTCAGAACTTTTAGAATTCTGCTCGATATTTTTGGTTCGCGACGCAATAATAAAATTTGTTTGCTGTTTTTTCTGTTCATTGTTTTTGCTGTAGATCATGTATTAATCTCAAAGAACAATACCTTTCGTATCATAATTTGATTTGGTAGCTCCTTTCAGCTGATACAACTTTCGAAAATTTACGAAGATTTGGCCATGGATTTGGATTAAGCTGAGGAACAAACTATGTCTTGCATTTCAGTGGAGTTCCAGTTGGCATGACCTTAATGTTTAACCCAGTGTACTAATATTTTTTCTTATGGGGGGTTATTAATCTGTTTTGTCATGAACATTTAAGAGGGCCAGCCTAAGAATAACAAAAAGAAAAGACACAATGCTCGTCATGAATGTGCTTTTTAATGTCCGCTAGTTAACATTAGCATTAAACATTGTTCGAACCTCAGGGATTTAACCATATATTATATCCCAGTTTGACAAAGAAAGAGGGGGGAGGTGGTAAAGAGAGACATCTATTTGATCAAGATGAAAGGAGGATTTTCTTGCCAAAAGTTAATTGTATTATTGTGATCATTGTTTTCCCATTTATCAGACTAAGTGGTGTGCACGTTTGAACAGAGCAAGATCTTTATGTACCTGGACTTTTCCATTATTTGTTTATTAATCATGGCAACATTTATTCGAAGATTTATATATGCTTTATAAAGTTAAATTCTTAGGAGCTTTCATTGCTTTCTTGTCTAGTTCGATTAGACTTCTGTTTGATTTCCTTTGACAGTTTCACTTTTTCTACAAATATGTTGTGCTTACGAATGTTAAGCATTGACTATATATTTCTAAGCATTTTTCCTTTTTTCTTTTTTGTTTTTTTGTTCAGCTTGCGGCTTTCATTTTGATGGATATTTATATAATGGTAGGGAATGCATTTTTGTCACACTTTAAGGGGCTTAATAGCACATAGTTGCGGTTTGTTACGATTTATGCTGATTTGATCTCACATGCCAGGACTAGCACCCCTATAGATGCTGCCAACCATGATGAGTTGATTCTTTTGGACAGGGAGGTCGAGTATGGGAAATATTTTAATTATTCATTGTTGTGTTTTTTCGTATATTGTGTGAAAGGAATGCATTTGAAGGGTGATTCTTTTGTCACCGGAAGAGTGCATTTGGTGAGAAATCAATCAAATAGAGAACTGATAAAGAAAAATACAAAGGCAAAAATTAAATTGACATTTTGATTATAAGATTTTTACCAAATTTCACTAATAGTTTTTGTACTAAGATGATATTTTTTTTCTATGGAAAAATAAAATATATAAACAAATAATAGTTATTTTTTCTTTATTTTTATTATGTATGCTTATGCTCACATCTCTCGAGTTTTATCTTTTTCGATTACTCAAGAGTGTTTTTTCATATTAAATTGTTTGACCATTGTAATCCACTCATGATTAATTCATTTAGTGGCCACCATGAAGTTATGCATTCGCAAAATGCTTGCATAAGTGGATCACTGATATTTGCCTATGTATTATGAGCTATGTGCCATGTACAAGGCTCGTGTCTAGCATTGAGAATAATAATTCCAATAGCTTATAGCTCTATCCCTATTAGTAACAACAAAAGTAGGAGGTTAATTATGCATTATTTCGAGGAAACCTATTAAAAGATATCAGTTGTCTCTTCAGT
The DNA here is from genome assembly GCA_038381775.1 of Adansonia rubrostipa. Lineage (NCBI taxonomy): Eukaryota > Viridiplantae > Streptophyta > Magnoliopsida > Malvales > Malvaceae > Adansonia > Adansonia rubrostipa. The sequence goes on from JBBYHM010000012.1 coordinate 6,520,044, forward strand.
AAGTATAGTAACTCCTAAGCATTCTTCTTACACGTGGTGTCGAAAACTATAACATCTCCAAAACATGCATAACTGGACCATGAAGTAACATCTGCCTAAAAAAGATTATGCAATCATGCGTGTTGTATTTCATATAAAATCTAATATATAATTCCTTCTTAATTCCAAATCAACAATAGTAATTAGATCTGCTTAAGAGTCGAGCTACCTACTCAAGCCCGAAAGTTCGCCCGATATTTGGGAGGGTTTAGACAAACATATCAGGCCCGAAAATGGGCTTGGACAAAAAAAATTAAGCCTGATTAAAAAATAGGCCGGGTCTTTTGTTTAATTTTCGAAGCCCAAGCCCAGCCCTGCCCATTTTACTATTGTATTATATATATTTATTTTATATTTTATGTATTATGTAATTTTTATCATATAAATAATACATATATATAATATTATTGTGTAAACTTTAAAAAATTAAGTTAAATTGTTTATATTTATAAACTTAATAAAAAATTTATTAAAATAATAAAGATTAAATTCAAAATATATTTTTTAAAAAATAAATTATAAAAAAATAATATGAGCGGCTTGGGCAAAATTCGAGGCCCATATTTTGGGTCGGGCCAGGCTTGGGCAAGCATATTTAATGTTACTACCATGCTTAAGCTCGACCTGAATCCGACCTGGCCTGGCCTATGAGCACGACTAATAGTAATATATAATATTATTCTTTTTAAGTAATAAAAATTATAAATTTTATTTTTTATTAATATAAAAATATTAAATTTATTTGACTTCAAATTTTAATAAAAATTAATTTCCTATACATAAAATATATTTAATAAAAAAATAAAAATAATTTTGAGAAAATTATATTTAGTTTTCTTAAAAAAATATTTTACGCAGATATATTACAGATTCGATAATTTTTCATGTAAAGCTGTTATGTTTATATGTAACAAATTACATACAAAATTACTTTCAAAAATTCATTACACAAATACCTTACATATAAAACAAATTACATATAAATATTATTTAAATTAGAATATTTATTTGTAATTGTGGTAATCGTTAGTTGTAATTTTTTCAACTAATAAAAAATATATTTTTATGATAAAATTAATTTTTTCTTAATATAATATAATTATTAGTAATATACTCAAATAAATCATTGAAATAAAAAGAATATGAACTTTTTTCAATTCAAAAAATTAGTAAAAAAAATAATTTCAAACATATATAATATATTTAATAAAAATAAAAAATAATTTTAAATAAATTATAATTAATATTCTTAAAAGAATGGTTTACATAGATACATTATAAATTTGGTAATATTTTTATATAAAAATGTAATATTTGTATATGATAAATTACAGATAAATATTACCTTCAAAGATTTTTTACACTAATACATTACGTATAACAAAAATTATATATAAATATTATATAAATTTTAATATTGATGTGTAATTATTGTAATCTTTAGTTGTAATTTTTATCAACTGATAAAAAATATATATTGTATGACAAAATTAATTTTTTTAATATAATATAATTATTACTAATATATCAAAATAAATTATTAAAATAAAAAATATGAAATTTTTTACTTCAAAAATTAATAAAATAAATAATTTCCTACATATATAATATATTTAATAAAAATTAAAAAATAATTTTAAAAAAATTATAATTAACTTCCTTAAATGAATATTTTATATAGATACATTACAAATTTGATAATATTTTTATGCAAATCTATAAACTTTGTATATAAATCCAATAATTTTTATATATAATTTGTTACATATAAACATTATATTTAAAGATTATTTACATATATACATTACCCATAACATATATTATATCTAAATAGTATCTTCAATCTAATATTGTGTAATTTTTGTAATCTTTAATTGTAATTCTTATTAATTAATAAAAAATTAAAATTTTATCATAAAATTAATTCTTTAATAATATAATATAATTATTACTAATTTTAATAAATACATTTTTAAAATAAAAATATAAAAACATTTTGACTTCAAAAATTACTAAAAATATTAATTTCCTATATATATAATATATTTAATAAAAACAAAAATAATTTATAAATAATTATATTTTATTTTTTATTTTACATAAATATATTACAATTTCAACAATTTTTATGTAAACTTTTTATGTTTATATATAATCAAATAATATTTGTATATAAAAAATTATATATAAATATTACTTTTAAAAATTATTTACAAACATACATTATCTAAATTGCATAGTAAAAAAAAGACGCTAAAAGCTTCCCAAAGAATTCACTTGGAACCCAAAGTTAAATGTTAAGAAATGATTTCTTAAACACATTATATGTTGTTTATTCACTGCTAAGATTAACTTCAAGGAATCTATATATATATATAAATAGGTGAAAAAGATAAATAAATCAACATCAGAGATATACTCATGTTGATCCGACTCTTTATTTTTTTTAAAGTATTCATGTAAAATATTTATGTCAAAGATATTCGAATATAAATATAAAGATATGATCCTTCAAATAAATAAATAAATATTAAAAAAATTAAATATATTCATATTGGATACATTCTCATATCTAATACTTACATGATTTCATTTTTCTTAAAATATTTGGGTCGACGCTCATATCAAACACATATTTAAATATGAATACGAGGATATGATCTTCCAAATATATGAAAAAAAACTTAGAAAAAGGTACGCATACAATTGTCGAATACATTCGTATCTGACATGACTCTTCATTTTTCTTGAAGTATTTAACTTCGGCACCTTTATCAAACACATATTTAAATATAAATACGAAGATATAATCCTCTAAATATATGAAAAAAACTTTAAAAAAAATTAAATACCCATGTCAAAAACATACCCGTATCTAACACTCAATCCCGAATTTGAGCAACATAGGTTACAAATGATTTATATAGTGCATACAAAGTTGAAGCTGCATACAGAAAGACGATATTATCATTCTTTTGATGAAAACATAGAGAGAAACTCAAATAGACAAATTTATCAGCCGAGATCTCGATTAAATGGAACATGTAACCTGAAACTAACCCGATTATTTTGGAAACTGTAGAACTAAAAACATGTGTCACAGGCCGAGACTCATTTCGGTTAGGCTCGGTCAGTAGACACGGACACGGACAGGGGCAACGGCACCGTTCATCGCACGGACAGTGACATCATCCATACATGGAGTTCTTTCAACTTAAAACAAAATTCCTCAAAAAACACAAGCATCAAGAGTGTTGAAAACAGATAAAGAAACTAAGATATGCCACAATGGATTGAATCGCTACTTTCTGCGCTTGATTTTAGCGGTCTTATAACCACACTTACAAGGCTTACCCCAAGGTGTTCGCGAAGTCTTCCCGTAAGTGCCGCTGCTTTTACTCCGACCCTCACCACCACCGTGAGGATGATCGATCGGATTCATCGCCACTCCCCTTACTACCGGCCGCCTACCCAACCACCGACTCTGACCAGCCTTCCTAAGCTTCTCAGCACCATGGCTAGGGTTTGACACCGTTCCAATTGTTGCCCTACACCGAGTATCGATCAACTTTTCAGCACCCGATGGCAGCCTGATCAAACAGTATCTCGATTTTGGTTCTTTGAGGATCTTAGCCGAAGTTCCAGCGGCCCGGACTAGCTTTCCGCCTTGACCGGGGTTCAACTCAATGTTGTGGATAAAGGTTCCGATTCGCATTGAAGCAATTGGCATACAACTCCCAATTTGTGAATTAATGTCAAGATTAAGTAAATCCCTCTTCATATTCTCAATCATTGATTGATTATGAACATCAGCTGCAACTGCAAAAAAAAAATCAAACTCAAATTTCCCTTGATGCAATCATTTCTTAAACCCTAACTCTAAATTGTAATAAACCTAAGAAATTAAAAGAACTGTTTTTTATTTATTCTGATTTCTAATTTTGTCATTTTGCTTTAGATGTTGAACTTAAAGGAGAAATGATTTCTCAGAATCCAAACGGTGAATAAGATCAGACGCCATTTTGCAATAAAAAGTATATTAAAAAATTGGGGAAAAAGGTACAGATTGAAGTACCAGAGAAGAAATTGCGATGGGAAACACGAAATGGTTGATTGAGAAGCCTGTTGAAGAGATTCAATGAAGCTGTACGACCTCTCCATAAAGCCATTTTTTTTTTACTTCTCGGATTTTGTTTTCCCCCACAGCTAGGGTTTTTGATCGAATCTTCCTGCTTTGATTTTTCCTTGGGAAAAATACGAGGGAAACAAGAAGAAAAAGGCCACAAACGCTGCGTTTTATTGATGTAGCAAGGCTGGCGGGTCTAAAACTAAGACCACCAGTTTAGCCCAAAACAAAACAAACTCCAATCCCAAGCCATTGGTGCTGTAATTGTTCTTAAAAAGTTAAAAAGATGCCACTTCCGTTTGAGCTGCTGCGATTTCAAACCTCGAATCTTCTTCCAAAACGGGGAAAAAGAAAAAAGAAAGAGAAAGGAAAGACTTTTGCTTTGCAATGGCGGACAAGGCAGTGACTATTAGGACAAGGAAGTTCATGACCAACAGGCTACTTTCCCGGAAACAATTTGTAAGTTCCCTTTCGTTTTTCACTCATTTTCCATTACATTTTCTCGGTAATCAAAACATGGGTCGATTTTAGATTTCAAGTCTTAGTGAGGGTTTAGTTCTGATTAAGGAAAAGAAATAGAAGAAAGTAAGAGGAAATAAATGTTGGTTTTTCTTGTTAGTTTACTTGAAAAAAAAATGCTTAATTTAGGACTTCCCTTTCATTTGTTGTTTGAAAAATCTTCAGACATTTTTGCTTAAGAAATATGAAGCCTTTGATATAGGTAAAGACTTTTTTTGTGTGGGGGGGGGGGAGAGGGGAATTGAAAATCAAATATGAGGCTTATATTTGTTTGATTTAATTGTTAACTTGGCAGCTTAAACTTGTTAATTCTTGGTGTTTTTCTTTAGATCATTGATGTTTTGCATCTTGGGAGGCCCACTTTTACAAGGTAAAATCCTAAATGTTTCTCATTGAATTTGTTGTCTTTGTCTTAATTGCTGGTAAATTACGAAGGACTAATATGCAGTACGGGCAATACAGGTACGATACGATATGAGAATTTTTTAAAAAATTTATGAGAGGGGCATGACATGACACGATAATAAAATATTTTTATATAATAATATATAATAAAAATGGAAAACTTTTGAACTCATTGTTGATTTCATATTAGAAGCCCCCCACTCCCCCAAAAATTTTTTTTTTCATGTGTCTGGACACGTATTCAGTTATGTCTTGATTATGTTTTGACCATGTTTGATTTTGTTTTTATTTTTTTCGTGTCCTAGCATGTCGGAAGCGTATTTTGTCTTGTCGGAGCCATGTTCGTGTCGGAAACTTCCCTGACAGAAGTGTTCCTGTTTCATGGTCGGTAAATTTGGACTAGTTGGCTATTTGTGTTAACATGTTCCTGGTATGTTGATGCGGGGGTTGTTAGGTGGAGGTGAAGGAGAAGCTTTCGAGAATGTATGAGGTGAAGGACCTGAATTCGATCTTCGTGTTCAAGTTCCGGATTCATATTGGAGGTGGTAAATCTACCGGATTTGGTTTGATTTATGATTCCGTCGAGAACACAAAGAAATACGAGCCCAAGTACCGGCTGATCAGGGTAATTTCCTATGATTTTGCTACTAGTTTAAGCCTATCTTACTCGGATCCCTTAGTTTTTTAACTATCTGTCTCTAACGCATACATGTATCCGATGCTCATATTCGAGTCCTAGAATCATAGGTTATGAATTGCATTTGCATTGGTCTCTCTTTGAAGGGACCGGATACGATGCAAGTCTCTAATTATCTGTGTTGCTATATTTCAGAGCAGATTTGATACTAAGGTGGAGAAATCAAGGAATCAAATGAAGGAACGGAAGAACTGGACTAAGAAGATCTGCGGAGTACCGAAGGTAAAGATTAATCATTCTTTTTATGATAACTTACTCGAACTGCTTTCGATTTTTAAACAATTGACGGCCAATGAGGCTGAATTTTCGACCATATTCGCTTGTTCAACAGACCAGGGCCAGTGAAGCATCAAAAAGAAGTGAGCCAAAATCGGAGGAACGAAAAAAGGTGAGGGTTGTGCTTATCTTAGAGCCCGATGTTTTGTTTTGCGACAGCATAGATGTTTCTTTTACTAGTTTGAAGGTCATAGATGTTCTTGAACCCCATTTTTTCGGAAACTGGATTTTTTATGTTTTCTGATTCTTAGTTATATAATCTGATTGTATCCTATTTTGAGTATTCTTTCAGAGCTGAATTTTGAAATATTTAGTAAAATGCTTTCTTACTTCCCATAATGGAAAATAATTTATAACTATTTACGATGGTATTCTGATTTAAGGAAGAATCGGATATGGGTATATGTCGGATAGTGAACAATGGATTTCCTAAGTTGCCTCAAGTAAAATCTAAAAAAAAGTTTAAAGAGAGAGAAAGATGAAAAGAATATCACTAGCTATTTGTTATATAATATATCTATTTATGTTGCATAGACTCGAGGTAAGTATCAAGTAAAAGTATACATAACATAAATTTGTTTATGAATTTGGTTATTATCTCAATAAACTTAGCTTATATAAGTTGGGTTTTAGATAAAATTTTTATAAATTCAGGTTAGCTAAACCCAAATTCTTTTAATTATAAAAAATATTTTTATTTAAATTTAAATATAATTATAATAATATAATAATATAAATATTAAATAAACGATAAAAGGAGTTTTCAAATTGGCTGAGGCTTGGGCAAAGGAATTTTGAAAGTATCAGGTCTAGTTTGACAAAATATGCTAATAATTAAAATAACAAATTTATTATATTATATGTATATAAGCGAAGTACGGTTTGTTTAAAAAAGAAGTCAAGCTTTTATTTTAAAATTTAAGATTTAAGTTTGATTAAATTTAATTTATTTTATAATTATAAAATTTTAAAAATACTTAAAAAATATAATTCAAGTAAATTTAAATAAATTTAGATCATATATTTATAAATTTAAATAAATTTTACAATTAATATTTTAAATTGAATTAAATTTAAATAAGTATAAATTATATATATATATAGGTCCAATCTGACATAATCCGCGACAATGCGAGGGAGAAAAAGGGCTGCTTTACTTATTTGAATGCCTACCTGTAATATGCGAGGTTCTGCAATTCACGAGGTTACTAATGAACAGCTGGCCCTTCTTGTCCTTTTGCAATCGCAGGATAATAGTCAAGAGCATAAAGGCAAGATGAAAGCTAAGTTTTTTTTTTCTTTTTTTTTTGTCTTTTTATTTCTCTTCAAATATTTATATTTAATATTTATTTAAATATAAATATAAAATATAATTTTTTAAATATATAAAAAATTTTAAAAATTTAAATATATTTATATTAAATTAGACTTATTCAAAAACTCGATTAAATGTTGAGCTTTAGACAAAAAATATATATAAATTTAAAATTATATAAGTATTATCAATTTAAATTCGAATAAAATATTAAAAAATTTTAAATTATAATCTAATTTATAAATAAATTTATATTAAATATATATTTACATTCGATATTAAACTCAGATCCAAATGTTATAGAATGAAAGAAGAAAGTTTTCAAATTCAGAAGGAAAGTGACAGGTTTTGGGGAAACAAAGGCTTTTTCTTTGACTAAATGACAAAAAGATGGGCCACTGATGTTAACCATACTTACCCTGCTGACTTAGAAAAGAAAAAAACAAAAAAACAAGAGAAACAATTTCTTTCTTTTAAGAAAGTACCACAAGATGACAAGGACTGGAAGGACCACAACAATCCATCTCTATAAAACTACTGTTTGTAGTCTAGTTTAATTAAGTATCCAAAAAAATTTTCATGTAAACAACCATCGTATTATTAATTTTATTAAATTATAGATATTTTATATTAATATTATTAAATAAATATTTATATAATATTTAATATTTAATAAAATTATGATATAAAATAAAATATTTTATATTATTTTTTATATAAAAATATCACGAATGATAATTGAATTGAACGTTAAATGTTATGTTAATATTTATTTAAAGATGTTATTATAAAATATTTATATGTTTGATAAAATTTTAATATAAATATCTATTTAAACTAAAACTTTTTTTAATTACTCAATTCAAAAAAATAATATCATATAAGAATTATTTAAGTAATTAACCCTTTAAATAACAAAATTATATACATATATATATATTATATGTTAAATATTATATATGGGGTTTATGGTCATCTGCCAACAGTCTGCTAAGCTTATCTTTGAGACTTTGACCTTAGTAAAACAGGAGCATAAAAAATAAGATTAAATAAAAAATTTAATCTTTGTTATTTGAAAAGGTTAAATAAAAAATTTAAATTTAAAAAATGAGTTTGAATAAAAAAATAAAATTCATTTAAAAATAAATTAAATTTTAATTTTAACTTTCAAAATTCGAATTTAATTCAATTTGATTTGTTTTAAAATTATATATATTATTTTATTTTTAATATAAAATAAATATATAACATAGTATAAGGTAAATATTAAAAAATTATTAAGTTATCAATATTTTAAGAATATTAAATTATTAAAAATTAAAACTCTAAAAATATAATTCGAATAAATTTAAATGAATTTAGATTATTCATTTATAAAAATAGACGAGCTTAATCAAAATTTAAAATCTACATTTTAAATTAAATGAATTTAAATAAATATATACGATGTTAATATCTTACATGTACCCATATCGATCTCATGGATGGCAGCAGATATATGCAATTTTTGTAATATTTTGAATTCGAAAAATTGTCTTACAATCTGAATTTATTTATTATCTGCATTAAATTCGCACATTATTATCTAAATTCGTATCCGAATTAAATAATATTATCAGTCGGATATTAAAATCCGTAAAAAAAATGAATTTAATAGGTCAAGTTTTGATTCTTACATAAAGCATAATTTTTAATATTTTACAAAAAGGGATTTGTATAACATATTCAAATTTTCGAATCTATTATCCACACGTATAAGGCAGATTGATAATGGATTCGAATATCCAAATTCATTATCTGCATATATAATACAAATTTAGATAATAAATAACTAAAATTTTATTTTTACATTCTTTAGAATAATAATTATAATATCTAAATCCGTAATATCTAAATATACAAAAATAAATAAATCAATTAATTAAATTAAATAATTTTAAATCTTTAAATTTGCACTATGTATGGCCATCTCTGTGCGATCCGGTCCGCGATAAAAATGAGAGGGGAAAAAAAACGGGTGTAGCGGGAATTAGTGCAACTTGGGAGATTACCAATAAACAACTGGCCCTTCTTGCTCTTTTTTTAAATTCCAAAGGCTGAAGGGCTGGTTTGCTTGTTTTATATATATATATATATATATATATATATATATATATTTCACAATAGCTGATGATAATGTGATTGTGAAGGTTGAAAGCCCAGCCTTTTGTTTTTTAATCTAGTACTCATCTTTTCCTATATTTGTCTTGCCCTTTGAGACTTATTGTAAGCATAAGAGTAATCCACCTACTGTTGATTTGTCCTTGATTCTTGGACATCCTTAGGTATTTCTTTATTTCCTTTGGTCTATCACGCGTTTGATAAAATTTCCAATTTTTTTATTTTTTTTTTTCAGTTTTCCATGGCTGGGAAATAAGTATTTCTTGCTTGTTAGTCTGTTATCTGAGCTGTTTTATGCCGTTTATAAACAGTTTCAGAAGCTTGGATTTTGAACTACTAACTACTTGTTTCCTTTGCTAATTTGCAGTTCTTTTTCTATCAGGTTGCAGAATTCTGAGAATTCGACATGGGGGAGAAATCTGCTATCAAGAAAGATGTTACTGAAGTAAATTTTTTATTATCAAATCATTTAAAGTCTTCAAGTTACTTTTAGCTATGTTAATTAAACTCGGTGCTTAATTTTTTCTAAGATTTTTTATATACTTGAAGGTTTGTACCCGTATTTATATGTAAATATGTATTAGACATGAGGAAAAATATGCATTTGACAGGTATATGATTAATTTTTTTAAGTTTTTTTTTTTATTTGAAGAATTCTTAGAGGGTCGTATCTTTATGTCTATATCCAAAAATGTTTTTGACATAGATGTTCGACCTGGGTACTTGAAAAATGAAAGACCGGACCAACGTAGGCCTTTAGACTTCTGCAACTTTGGATTTTTTTTTTTCCGAAATTTCCTTTTAATTTCCGTTTGCGGCTTATGCAGTTGATAGGCAATACGCCAATGGTATATCTGAACAATATAGTGGATGGTTGTGTCGCAAGAATTGCTGCCAAACTAGAGCTGATGGAACCTTGCTTCAGTGTTAAAGACAGGCAATAGTCTTTTATTTACATTTGATTATATATTATTCTTCATGGAACCTTTGAAAGTGTTAACCTGCAAATTCAACACCTTTGGTCATCGTTTATCGATATGCAGGATCGCGTATAGTATGATTAAAGATGCTGAAGATAAAGGCTTGATTACTCCGGGGAAGGTATAGTACCATATTCAATGATAGGTTTGCTCGGTTTAGCTTTCGAATGAATGCAAATGCAGTTTGTTAAATCTAACAAGGAAGAAATATAGATCCAAGAACACTTAAATTTTAGATTTTGTTGATAAAAGTCTATTAAGAGTCTCTGTACTATGGTGAAAGCAGCATTTTAATTTCTGTACTATTAAATTCAGTATTTTAGCTTCTGTACTTTTGAAATTGTAGCAAATAAGGAAAAATGGTTAATAGTATTAAAAAACTGTTTAAATACTGATAAAATGTTGACGTGCCAAATGAAGTGGAATTTTAAATTTTATACAAAAATAGGTTTGGGGTTTAGGATTGGGTTTGGATCATTTTTTTTTTATAAAATTTAAAATTCCACATTACATGACATATCAGCATTTTATCGACATTCAAATGGTTTTTTTTAACATTGTTAACCATTTTTTTCTATTTGCCAAAATTTTAAAAATATAAAGACTAAAATGCTTCCTTCACGATAATACAGCGATTGCGAGTAGACTTTTACTGATTTTGTTTTAGTCTTACGAAGGAAGTTGGTTTGGAGTGTAAGACTTCATCAGATATGCTTATGATAAAATATGGTAACGTCTATTTCAATCGTGTGAGGCTTTAAACTAATATATTCTGCTTCATTTTATCGAAAGTAATCAAATGAGGACTATTTTCCTCATGCAATGGTCGAAATATGGAACATTTAAGCTAACAAACTTCTGATTGGTTCTACGTATGTTGAAATAATATTGGCGAAAGAGTGTCCTCATTGAGCCTACCAGTGGCAATACTGGCATTGGGATGGCTTCCATCGGGGCAGCCAGGGGTTATAAAGTTATTGTTATAATGCCAGCAACTTATAGTATCGAGAGGAGAATCGTTCTTCGAGCTTTCGGAGCTGAGGTATGCCTTGCTAACCCAGCAAAGGGCATTAAAGGAGTTTTTGACATGGCTGAGGAGATACTAAAAAACACACCTAATGGCCACATGCTAAGGCAATTCGAAAACCCTTCCAATCCACAGGTAGCATCTTTACTGTTATAAATTTCTGTGTTTCATAATATCACCGTGATATATAAAAGACATTATGAATTCTTTGTTTAGATTCATTACGAAGCCACTGGTCCAGAGATATGGGAAGACTCAGATGGGAAAGTTGATGTATTAGTTGCAGGGATAGGGACTGGTGGTACGATAACAGGTGCAGGGAAATTCCTCAAAGAGAAAAACCCTGAGATCAAGGTTTCTTCCTTGTATTTTAATTGAAAGATGATGTCCCCATTTGAGACTGAAATTTAGATAGGGAGCCAATGTTCTGGTTGTTACGTTAATAAGAGCGTTTTCTTCTTTCGTTGATGTATAGGTGTGTGGCATAGAACCCGCTGAAAGCGCAATCTTGAATGGTGGAAAACCCGGTAAGTTTCAAGTTTCATTCACCCTTCATTCTTCTTTTCCTTTTTCTGGCATTCTCAACTTCTGTCGATGTTATTAGATCAATGTTGTTTCGGAAACTATAAAGCTCAATATCTGGGTGAGCTACTCCGTTACGTGATTTTAGCAATATTACCTGTTACTTTAACTAATTCGTTTCTGAATTCCCTGTGCCATGCATGTCAAAGGCCCTCATCTGATCCAAGGAATTGGCGCTGGTGTCATCCCTGATGTTTTGGATGTTGGCCTCCTTGATGAAGTCGTTCAGGTAAGTCTCAGCAGCATCCTCATCGAATTTGTTTTTTGAATTATCCGAATGTACTTTAGTCCCTTGATTTCGTATTCTCGAAAGTAGTATTAAATTTGTGCTACCTTCCATTTCTTCAAAGCCTAGAAACAGCTCTAGGAAACTTTGCAACCTGTTTGGTTTCTGAAAAATTAAAAAATTTCTGTTTCTGTCACGAAATTTGCAATCACCAAGCATCAATCATCTTGATCCGTTGTTTATCGTGTCCTATTCGATTTTATTTATGCTGCTGTTATAACTTCTTAGATATCTGGTGACGAAGCCATTGAAACTGCTAGACGGCTAGCCTTGAAAGAAGGTTTACTGGTATGTTCTTAATTGATAATCGATTCTTACGACTTTCTCGAATACTTGTCCGTGTTCTTCTTTTCCTTTCAGTATTTCGTAAGTGATTTGTTTTTCTCGAATAAATCGATCTTGACAGGTAGGTATATCATCCGGTGCAGCTGCAGCAGCCGCAATTAAGTTGGCAAAGAGGCCGGAAAATACTGGCAAACTCATAGTTGTGAGTTCATTTCCGTTCTTCAAATTGATTTATCCTATAATGATACTTAGATATAAGTTGATTAGCTCGGATAACTTCTAATAAACTATGTTAGCGTCTTCATTTTTTTTTTCCTAAACTAATCATGTCTGATATTGACACATATTCTGAAATGAGTATACGAGGTTATGAACCCCAAATATATGGAAAAAAAAACTTTAAAAAAGTGAGCATATCCGACACTCACGGATATGTGTCCAACACAAATAAATGCAAACTTTAAAATGCCAAATTTTTAGTACATCTTAAGCCCTATTTTACCTGAATTCACATATTTGTATTCAACATAAGTATGCTCAAATTTTTAAATTTTTTACATATCATACCTCTATACTAATATCCAAATATGTGTCTCACGTAGATGTCGGATACAGCTATTTTCGAAAAAAATGAAGAGTCGGGTAACATGGTCTTGAGCATATAACTTGATATGACTTGAGCTTGATAGCTCCTTCATCTATGCATGAAAGAGCAAATATGTGTCTGACATAGATGTTGGATACGGGCATTTTAGAAAAAATGAAGAATTCGGGCAACAAAGTCTTGAGCATATAACTTGATAGGACTTGATATTACTTGAACCTGATAGCTCCTTCATCTATACATGAAAGAGCAAATATTTGTCTGGCACAAATGTTGGCTATGAGTATTTTTGAAAAAAATAGATAGTCCAGGTAACATAGTCTTAAGCATATCACTTGGTATGACTTGAACCTGATAGCTCCACGACTCCATCTATGCATGAAAGAGCAAATATGTTTCTAATACAAATGCTTGATATAGGTATTTTAGAAAGAAAAAATGAAGAGTCGGGGTAACATAATCTTGAGCATTTAACTTTATAAGACTTGAACCTGATAGCTCATTCATCTATGCATGAAAAGAGCAAACTCAGGTTTGAAAACCCAAAATGTTAAGGTTCCCCTCGTGTTTTTTGCTTAACTAGTTTTGCATTACTGATCAACGATTATGAAGCAGCCTATTGTATACAGGCTCTTCATTTTCCTTAAGATATCCACATTTGACATATATTCAGACACGAGTATGGGGTATGATCTTCCAAATATATAAAAAATTTAGAAAAAATTGAGCATGCCTGTAACAGACACATACCAATATCCGACACTCACCCCTAGTCCGGGTAACATAGTATAAAGCATTGTACTTCTGAAATGAACTTCGTTTGATAATTTTCCCGGATTCTTGAACTTTTTTCTTTCCTTGATGCAGGCTATTTTCCCGAGCGCCGGTGAACGTTACTTGTCGTCAGCATTATTTGAATCCTTAAGGCATGAAGCAGAAAACATGCCGATTCGTTGATGCATTATCGAGTTCACAAAATCTGCTACTTCCTGATTCAGCAAATCTTATTCAGGAAATCTGTTTAGTTTTCAATGCTTTCTTCTATGAACTAGTCCTGTCTTCATTTCATTTTCTTTTTCCTTTTAGTTTGTGTATTATATTATTCGGATTTGATATGTATCCAATACGGTAAATGTGAAACATGGGTACTTTAGGCATATGGATAAGTATCATGGATACACTTATCAATCGGAGGTCAAGTTGAGTCATTTTGGGTTTTGAAAATTTCAGGTCATTTTGGGGTTTGATTGGTTTCTGTTTTGGGTTACTACGAGATTAGATCACTTCGGTTTTAAGTTATTTTGTATTTGCATTATTTTCGAGTTCAGATCATTCCAGGTTCTAGTTAATTGGATTTAATATTCGAGTTAATCGGGTTTGAGTCATTTTGGATTCGAGTGATTTCAGGTTAAGGTCAATCAGGTTTAACACTCGAGTTAATCGATTTCGAGTTAATTAGATTTAACATTCGAATTTATCAGGTTTGATCATTTCAAGTTTAGGTTATTTCAAGTTTATATCATTCTACAGTATAATCATTTCGAGTTAAGGTTGATCGATTCAAGCTATTGACTTTTATAGTCAAATCAAATTTGATTGGATTTAGATTTAATAGATGGATAAGGTTTTTGAGTTTTATATCACAGTTCTAATCTTGGATTATTCGAATTATTGTTGTTCATTACAAATCTATAAATGACCCAATACATGGCGTTGTTAAAAAAATCTTTTGTCATTCAACTTAAAAGAAAAACTTTAATTGTGACAAATTCTATTATTTTATAAATTTCTATTAAATTCCAGTAATTGTTTTTTCTTACATTTCCTAAATCGACTCAATTACATAATAAAATAAAATAAACATATATTCTCATCCCATGAAATTTAAATTTTAAAAAATTAAATATAAATATCTTTTAAATCATAATTATTAGATTTTTTTTCTTTAACATTTTGGCTTTTATATTTCTAAATTTATACTATAAATTTTTTTCATTGGTAAATTTTATTTGTTCTCTTTATTTTAAGCAGTATTCCTTTTATTACTCATACTATTGAAAATACATATATATATATATATCAATGTAAAATATAGATTATTCTAAATTAAAATAAAGAAATAAATTTAAATAATTATTTGGTTCTTTTATTAAAAATTCAAAAAAAATGAATAAATCTAAATAAATAAAGAAACTCGGATCAAATGAATCAAGATTTATTTCAATTAATCTAGTTGGTACAAATTATTTCACAGATTGAGCAGAAGTCTTGATTCGACTAATTGAGAATGCTGAGAATAACGACCCAAAATAAGCACTCAAGATAGAAATAAAAAATAATGCGATCCAACTCAAAACAAGCACTCAACACAAGAACTTGAAATTAAAGCTACAAACCATCTCATAAAATGTAACTATTAACTATTGAAAACTTAATACAACGTCTCTAGTGTATAAGTTCTTTATCTCACAAGTGGCACTCCCTTTTGGCCCAATTCAATATGCTATTTGAACTCAATACTCAACCAACTCTCTTTGTCTCAAAGTCCTCTATCTTGTATGATACAACCAATCATACTGTAAGGAAGTACCCCTCACTCCAAGCAAAAGATTTTGCACGAATAAAG
>JBBYHM010000012.1:6578478-6638120 GCA_038381775.1 Adansonia rubrostipa
AAAGTTATGAAAAAAATTCGATCAAGGAATTTTTAATTTTATATTAATATTTATAATTAAATTTAAGATTCATTTAATGGATTTTTTTAATTTTTTTTTTGAATTTTACTTTTAATCAAGTATTTTCACATAATTTAAGAATTAATATTACTGTAATAATTATAAGAATCTTTCTATTTTTAAAATCGTATCGAGTAACGGGAATTTAAGGTATCTGATAATATTTTTCTTAAATTTAAATGAAAATTATTTTATTATATAAATAATTATTTAAACCGATCAAGATCAATTTAGTTATAAAAAATTTTATCCGTTATTAGATTATAAATAGATCTAGTCTAGATTTGCTTTCATTTACTTTTATTTATTTAAATAAATAAAATCATATTCTTAGCTATAAAGACTTAATAATAATAATTCGAATTGATTTTTAATTTTATTTTCAGACAGTGGTAGCAAGTAAAGAGTAAATAATAAGTCTTCACTTACCTTCTCATTTATTTTTATTTATTTTTATTTTTCAAATTTTATGTAGGAAAGGAAAATTAAATAAATTTATAAAAAAGGAAAGGGGGAGAGAAAAGTCCAAGGGAAGCAGAGAAGAGAAGAGAACAAAGAGACCAAAGACCATTTTTCACCAATTAGAAACATTTGATTTGTAAGAACATACGGGAAATCTCTGTTCTGTTTCAGATCCAACCAAAAGTAAAGTAAGTATCAATTTCATGTTTTCCCTCTCTCTCTCTCTCTCTCTCTCTCTCTTACAAAACATAGAACGGAAACTACACTCCAAGCTCCTTATTAATGGCTTCTTTTTTTTTTTTGAATCTGACTCTCTCTCTCTCTCTCTCTCTCTCTTTACTTTCAGATCAATTTTTTAGTTGACTTCCCTAAATTTCTTATTAAAAACCTCTCAAATTTCACTCTTTTGCTTTAGCCCCAAGATCATTTCTTTTTTTTTTTCATTCTCGTTTTTTATTCCTTGCTGAATCTTGGAAGCTCTAAAATCAAAGCTTTCCACAATGAATTCTAGCTTTATCTTAGAGTTTGGATTATTAGTTAAGTTGGTTTCTGCTAATTTCATGTAATAGTCAACCTTTTGTTTCATTTTTTTTTTTTTTTGCAGATTTTATCAGCTTGATCATGCTTATTAAACCTGCTCGGGTAATTTACTTATTTATTGATTAGTTTTTGAAGTTAGAGCAATACCCAGATTAGAACATGTTGGGAAATGAGGTTTAGATTTAAGAAATGGGGTGTGTTTTGGGAAGAGAGGTATCTTCAGGGATTGTTTCAGAGTCTAGAGAGATCAAAAATGGCAGCTTCGTATCAAATACGAAAGTTGAAAATGTTACGGTTTCAAAGATTGATGCTGGTATTGTAGTAGAGGTTGAAAATGAGGGTTCCCAAAAGAATGAAAAAGCTGATGATGGGGAAAGAAAACAAAGGGAGGAAAGGAGAAGGTCGAAGCCGAACCCAAGGTTGAGTAACCTACCAAACCATTCGCGCGGCGAGCAGGTGGCTGCTGGATGGCCTTCGTGGCTGTCGGATGCCTGCGGGGAGGCGCTTAACGGGTGGATTCCGCGGAGGGCTGACACATTTGAGAAGATTGATAAGGTGAACTGTTTTGTTTTTGTTCAATTTTTGTGCTTTGTTTTTTTTAGTTTAATCCTTATTGAATGATTATGTCAACAATGGTTAGTTTGTTTTGAAATGATTAGTGAATATAATAATTGACTGTTTCTGCCGTTTTAGTTCTGTTCTTTGTTTTAAGTTTGACATATTAAAGGTCGATTTTGTCTAAACTGAAGCGGTTGCCATCCGTTGCATCATCCAGAATGTAGTTCAATTTTCTGTTTTGCTCTACATTTGTCGATGTTTTTGAAGCCATTGTTTTGAATCGGACACTTACCTTTGCTTACTGATTGTAGATTGGCTCGGGAACGTATAGCAATGTGTACAAAGCTAAAGATACGGTAACTGGTAAAATCGTTGCACTAAAGAAGGTTCGGTTTGATAATCTTGAACCTGAGAGTGTGAAATTCATGGCTAGAGAGATTCTTATATTGCCGAGGTTAGATCATCCCAATGTCGTTAAATTAGAAGGTTTAGCTACTTCAAGGATGTCGTGTAGTTTGTATTTGGTGTTTCAATACATGGAGCATGATTTGGCCGGGCTTGCAGCAAGTCCGATAGTAAAGTTCACGGAGCCGCAGGTTAGTTTGAAATTGTCTCGAGATTTAAATTATATTAAAATCCACAGTTTACAGCCTTCAGGAAGGTAGTTATTCTCGAATTATGCTTAAAATATGTGTTACATTGTTGTAGGTTAAATGTTACATGCATCAACTACTTTCTGGCCTTGAGCATTGTCAGAAACGTGGAGTGCTTCACCGCGATATTAAGGGGTCAAATCTTCTTATTGATGATGGGGGAATACTTAAGATTGCTGATTTCGGACTGGCTACCTTCTTTGATCCAAATCGCAAGCATCCCATGACTAGTCGGGTGGTTACTTTGTGGTATCGAGCCCCTGAGCTTCTTCTTGGGGCTACAGATTATGGTGTCGGTGTGGACCTCTGGAGTGCCGGATGCATTTTAGCTGAGCTCTTGGCCGGGAAGCCCATTATGCCTGGTCGAACGGAGGTATGTTTTTGTGTCATTTGCTGTTTATTCAGTTTAACGCACTTGGAATTATTGTCCATATGCCTGTTGGATTTAGGCGGAAGGTATTTCGCCATCGTCTATGTTACTCGGACTCGGGTGTGAGTGTCCGATGTAAACATGTGCCTGACATGGGTATTTTCAATTTGTTCTAAGTTTTTCCATGTGTCTGACATGGGCATGCAAATTGAATAGGTGATATTCTATGTCGATGTACTACCACTTTATTGCTACTTACTATTTCGGTTTTCGATCAATTAGGTAGAACAACTACATAAAATATACAAGTTATGCGGTTCGCCATCGGATGAATACTGGAAAAAGTCGAAGTTGCCAAATGCAACCCTATTTAAGCCTCGAGAGCCTTATAAAAGATGCATAAAAGAGACATTTAAAGATTTTCCACCGTCGTCACTGCCCCTTATTGACACTCTACTTGCGATTGATCCGGCAGAACGTCTGACTGCCACCGCTGCATTAAGAAGTGAAGTAAGTTCTTTGATTTCGATGAATGGTCTCAGGTTCTTTCTATTCTTGGCAGTTTTCGACTTTTATTTTTAAAGATTGGTTCAAAGATACGCATTTGAAAAGTGTCGTTTCTTCATTATTTTATTTTTCTTGTGCAGTTCTTCACAACCGAGCCGTATGCTTGTGAACCTTCTAGCCTCCCGAAATATCCGCCCAGTAAAGAGATGGATGCAAAACGACGAGATGATGAAGCTCGGAGGTCAATTATTTTACTTTTTTTTTTTTTTCTCTCTGTTGACTATATAGTCATTGTTTCAATTTTGATGGATTGTCATGACCAAAGGGAATGGTATGCTTTGTTATTCGGTCTTGGAGGTGGGTGTCAGATATGGGTATGTGTCCAAAATGGGTATGCTCAATTTTTTTATTTTTATTTTTCCACATTTTAGAGGATCGTGCTCCCGTACTCATATTTGAATGTGTCTGACTTGAGTACTTCAAGGAAAATGAAGAGCCAGAGTAACATAGTATGTTCACTTTATTGTATGCATATGTATAAGAATGTTACAGACCCTCGAACACATGTGCTGCTGGAAACCCCTTACACACATACGCCCGTGTTTTAAAGATAAGAGAGAGAGGGTATAAATTAATGTTGTTTGCATGCAATGATACACCGATTCCAAGCTTTCTGGATCTTATTTGCTTGTTCCAGAATGTGAAATGATTCTTCCCTTATCTAGATGATAATGCTTGTTATGACCCGAGGAACTTTGAATTTTTCCAATTGGTTAGATACTCTAGTGTAAAAATGTGCAATGATTTTGAATTTTTCAATATGGAGCCACTCCCATGGGGCATCGAAGTTTAAGTCATCTTTTTATTGTCGGCATTGGTTCCGTTTGAGTTTAACTTCACTGTGAATTGTGCGGTAATTAGTATTCTACCCATGGTTATTTGCTTTGAAAAAAATTCAATCTAAGCTATTTCGTTACAATTATTGCAGTTCGTCCTTAACTTTTGTCATGCCACTGATTACACATGCACCCGAAAATGCACTTTTGAAAGCAGCGTGTATCTCTCTAGTATATTTTTCAACTATGATCGATAACGAACCCTTTCTGTTTCTTGTATAATTTTGTGCAGACTAATAGCTGCGAGTAAAGCCCAAGGTAATGGTGCGAGGAAGACACGGACACGTGATCGTGCAAGGGCAGTTCCGGCTCCAGAAGCCAATGCCGAGCTTCAGTGCAATCTCGATGTAAGTTTGATAATTCACTTTTGTCAACAAACCACTATCTTGAAGGCCCGGATTCTTTTGTTTGCATATTTACTTTGAACAGTATTTTTTTCTCTAAAGCCGGACGCGAGTTTTTTCCTATCTCTTATTGTTCGATTTTGTTCCTGGCTTCCCCTAAGTAAATAAGCTCGAATTTTGAAACCAGAGTTTCTTTGTTGCTATTTGTTCTATTGGTAAATAGGAAGTTCGGGAAATCTGGCATCGTAAATTTGTATCTTATCTCTTCCTAGTTGGATATGTCATCTGATTTCAATTGGTTTAAATTTTGGTCTGCCAACTGAATATATTCGATAGCGCAGCTTTTGCTACTTGGTTTGCCCCTTACGTAATGTCCGATTTAACAGTATATTGCAAATATGAGGCATATTTAGTAAGATGACTATTCCATCAGATTCTTGATTTAGCTGTTAATGACATCGAGTACCTGTTTATAATTTTCCGAGATTTTAAACTAATTCTGGGTTTTCCTTGTGAAGCAGCGAAGGCGTTTAATAACACATGCGAATGCTAAGAGCAAAAGCGAAAAATTCCCCCCACCGCACCAGGATGGAGCGCTCGGATTTCCTATAGGAGCATCACATCACATTGATCCAGCATTTGTTCCTCCTGATGTTCCCTTCAGCACTACGTCATTCACTTACTCAAAAGAACCAATTCAAACTTGGTCAGGTCCATTGGTCGACTCCGCCACCGTGGTTGTTCCGGGGCGAAAGAAGCACGTCACAGGCGATTCAAATGGACTGTCTAAACCTCCAACAGGATCCCGAAACGAAAGAAGTGGCGATACCCGGATTAAAGGCAAGAAACCCATACTTTAAAACTCTCGGTTGCATACATACGAAAGAGATTTGAGGAGAAGCATACGATATTCGATATTTGAATTCACTGATAGTGTTGTGGATTCATACTGCTACTTGATGCAAAGTATATTTCAATCGGTTCTTGCTGGTTTTTTCTGGTAGAACCAATGTTATTGTTTTTGTTAAAAACGTATTTTCTTCTTTTTTTTCTTTTTCTTTTTTTTTTTTTCCATTTTGATTCATTTTAACCCCCCAAAAAAATGCCCTGTAATTTGTTGGGACATTGAAGATAAATTTAAACTGTTATATTTATATTTTGATTTCTTTTAGTTCTTAAAGTGCTGTGTTCCAAACTGTAGCATTGTTTTCTTTTGTTCAGATTTTTCATTAAAGATAGTCCCTTTTTTTCTTTTTTTACAAAAATTTATGTTCGGTAATTTTAAATATAATTATACAAATATAACATATATAAATTAGATCTATTTAAGGGTATGAGTTACCCGTCTTGAAGGTTTAGCTGATATTTGAGAGGGTTTAGATATAAATGTTAAACTCGAGAAATAGGATTGGATAAACAAATAAAGCCTATTTAAAAAATAGACCGAGTTTTCGATAAAAAATTTTAAGCTTAGGTCTAGTTCGGCCTAAATAAGGTTTTTTTTAATTATAAATTTATATTTTTATAATAATATTTATAATTTTATTTTACTAGTTAACTTGTTAAAAAATTTTTATAATGTAAGTCATAATATATATTTTTTTAAAAAATTAAAATATTAATTAAAAATTAAATTAAAAAATAAATTTTAAAAATAAGAAGTATATAAATAAGTGTTTGGACTATCGATTTACAAATATAGACGATTTTAGATAAAAAAATTACTCATATTTCAGGTCGAGCCTGGGTAAGCTTGTAATATGTTAATCCCTACACAAGCTCATTCGATCAATGAATAGGTCTAATATAAAATAATTAAAATATAATATGATACGATTACATATTTTAAAATTTATATAATACAAATAATTAACATATTAATATTTATATAATATAAAATATTTTAAATATTATTATAATATAATAAAATATATAAATAAAATAAAAATATACAAATTATCAAAATTAAAAAAATTGTATATGGTTGCAAATTTGGGCGTTATCCAAAAAATGACAACGAGGAAAGAATCGGCCTTTGGAGTAAAAATGAAATACATTTTTTGCTAAGTTGTTTGACTAAAGCTGAGCAAAAAAAAATCAAGAGACCGGAAAATTATTCGAATCATAATATTCGATTTGGTTTTAGCTTCACATAGCAAATGATGATCGCCAACGTGGATGATAAGTTTGCGGTCGTAAACGTATTTTTGATTACATTATTTTTATTATAGTCGTAGATATTATAAATGTTATTGTGATTCGAATATTTAAAAGAAAAAAAGTTAAAACTATAAAATAGCGATGGTATCATTTTACTGTCGGTATTCAAATCCCGTTTCTAATTATTTTAAAGCATATGCCTGCAACTTTAATTTGTTTCCGTCGCAACATAAAATTTTGAAACCCCAATTTATACTTAATTAATTTATGTAATTATTCTTAAAATATAGTATTGTACATATTTAAATTTTAAATTTTAATATCTTTAATAAAATTTTAATACATATTTTCATTATATTTGTTTACGAGTCCAGTTATCGTCTGAATTATTTTCGAATCTCCTTTCTTGGATTAAGCTCGATGACCCATTTTATTATTTTAAAATATTAAAATATAATTTTTTATATTTTTATAATTAAATTTAAATAAAAAATTATTTTTATTAAATAAATAATAATTTGACCTGACGTCACTAAATCTCAGGTTCGGTTCTTCCACTGTTTAATTTTTAATCATTTTGTTCTATTTTTATGGCTTGTCAACTTCTTGTTTTTTTTTTTTTTAATAAAAAATAATGTTTCATGTTGGTATTTTCAGGTGTCAGAGAATCAAGACTGAGTTCACCATTGAGCATTTAACTATCTTGAAGATGCAACTCATGGTATACAAGAAGAAGAGTAAGAGAGGTGGATAAAAAAAGGCAAAAATATAACTGGTTCATCTGCCGAACTTCTTTGCATTTATGTAAAATTCCATTGGATTCCATTTGGAACTTTTGAAAAAGCCTCATGTTGTGCTTTGCCTGGTTACCTCTGTGAAGAAGGTAAAGAAATGAGATTCCAAGCATTTATTAGAATAAAGTAATCATTTTCCATTGATATTTATGTTATCTTGTTCAAAAGTCGATTAGCTTGATAGATTCGACTAGTATTGAATTAAATTTAAATTTTATTTTTTAATTTTTTACGAATCAGGATTAGCCCGAGGATAGGAAAAGGTTATAAATGTTAGAATTTAAACTTTAAACATATTTGATGTTAAGTGACTGCATAAATCAACCGAGCTAAACTGTAGATTGCATATAATTTTTTTTATTTGGGTTAGACTGATCTGATCACTATTCAACCAATGAAAAATTTTTCACTTAAATTTAATATAAAAATATATGAATATTAATATAAAATAATTTTTTAATATTTTAATATTTTTTAAATAATAAAACTGATTAACGAGCTGAGCTTAGGTAAGGGATTGAAAAAAAATCAAGTTACTGCCTGACTTATAAATACCTTCATTGAACTTAACGGTTTTCTACACGATAAAAAAATAATTAAAATATAATATAAAATAAAAAATAATATTAATATTAATATTATTAAAATTTATTTAATATAAATTATTAATATATTAAAATTTATATGCATATTTTAAATATAATTATCCTATAAACTTTTGACATATAAAATCAAGAAAGAATGAATAAAGCCCAAAGCCGAAAGATAAGCAGCCCAAATAATCAATCAACCGAACCTCCTTAAATCGACAAGCGCAAACTGTCGCACACTTTTCTTTTCTTTTTTATTATTATTGGAAGGCAGTGGGTGGAAACTTAAAACTTATTTTAGGTACGGTATAATTAAATTATATAAAAAATAATTAAAATATAAATATGATATAAATATAAAAATATATTAAAATTTATATAATATTATTTATTAATATATTAAAATTTATTTAAATATATTATATTTTAAATACGATTATGATACATAAAATATAAAAAATATAATACAAATATATGAATTATCAAATCTAGTGTACTTGATGGTTATCCCTCCTCCTAGAAGAACCTTTTTTTAAATATATTTTTAATAATAATTAAAATGTCTAGAACTCATAATTCATTATTAAATTTTAATATGGGAAATGTGTTAAAAAAATAATGGACAAAATAATGTGAAATGTGTTTAAAGTAATGAAAAAAAATATAAAAGAAAAATGTTTATACATTAAAAAGGCCTTAAACAAAAAAAAAAATTGAGTTTTTATCGGTTTTTGCGATCAAAATTTTATTTTTCATCAATGAAATACTTTTTTGACAAAAATAGTAACAATCAATTTTTTTTGACAGTTTTTATCCGCGCTTACGATATCTGTTAAAAAAAATTAATTGATGAAAAATAAAAATTTAAGTGCTTAATTAATAAAAAAAAATGATAAAAACTCAAAAAAAATTTTTATTGTTCAAAGGCTTTATGTATACATATAAGTCAAAGAAAAACATAATCGTAACAATTGTTGGAAATGTTGCTTTGGGATGTGAATGTCCGTCCATGTCCATAGTTGGGGACACCCAACCATGGGGGCTAAAAAGGAAATGCAGAGGGTTTAATTCAAGCACTTAAATTCATCCAACTTTACATTGCAATATTTTGCATCAATGGGATGGCTTTGTAGCCTTTTTAAGGACAGCATGACCTACTTAAGGACAACCAATTTTCAAGACGGCTATAATTTAAATGTCCTTTTTCTTAAATTACAAGTCCATAAATCAGGTTAATTGCATCTTTGGTTTGGCTAAAGTCTTTCCATCCGAAAGTTCCCTTTTATACAAAGTCTAGTTGCCTGAATTAAATCTGATAATTCATATATATACGTAGATTTATTTATAGATTGAGTGAGATTAGGTCTAGATTAAATCTAATTTTTATATTAACGAAAATATGTTTTTGTTTAGATCCTGTCTAGTTCGAATATTCTATGTATATAAGTTCAAGCCAACTTATTTTAAGTTAGGTCTGACTTCATTTTTTATACAATATCATTTTTTTTTTTGGATTCAATACTTTTCAAGCTCTTAAATATCGGATAGACCTTTAGAGTTAGGCAAGTAGCCCAACTTTTAGATAAATCTATATACTTCATATTTTATGTTTTTTTACCCACGTTAATCATATAAACATAAATATAATATAAATTATTAAATCTGTCAAAATCTTAAACAAAAATACAATATGTATACTAAACATATCATATTAATCACATTTAAAAGTATTATATTCGTATAATCTTTTATAATTGTATCAAAATTATTAAATCTAATTTGATAAAAATTTGATCCCTTGGCACTTACCCTTCCCAGAATTAATAGGTAGTTAGGTACCTTCCAGCCTTTTTTCCTTTCAATTACAACTTCTTTTTACATGCCCTTTTTTTCTTTTTAGCCTATTTATTTACTCTACCTTAGTTCTCATTCCAAAGGAAGATAAAAAGAAAAGGAAAGATGGAGTTTGAAGCAATGTTGAAGAAAAAAAAAGAAAAGAAAATAATAAATTCAAAGATTTCATATATGAATAAATCTTCATTTGAAAGCAACACTTTGATTAAATGCCACAACTCACCTACCAAGCTATCACCTCTTCCACTAACATTTCTTTTCCATTCGTTGGACAGCCAGTAAGAGCCGTTCACGGGTGAGATCAGATTGGGAGTAACTTGAATTTTTTTTTATTTTTTATTCAAGTTCAGGTCGGTTCAAATTTTGATCAACCCAAAATTTTAAAAATATTTTTGTATTAATATTTAAATAAAATTATTTCTATTTTATAAACAGTGATTTAGGTCGGGCTAATCCAACCCAAATTATTAAAACTCTTATCACAAGCCTGACCTAAACTAGGCCGAATCTATTAGGTTGGGCGAGCTACTCAATCCATAAACACGTCTGCAATCAATATAGATAAAAATAAACCTTAGTGTTTAATGTAATAGTTCATCGTTCAGACACTAACAATAAAGTTCTTTAACTTTACAAGCTCTAATCTTTTAACTGATTTTTTTAATTATAACTTAAATCTATGTGTCACTCTTTAAATTTTATTTATGGAATTTAAAAGTTTCTACAAGATTTTTAATTAAAAAATCTTTTTTATCTTAATAATGACTGGACTAAGTTTGAATCTTAATAAAAAATTTTCCTTCACGTTAATTTTCTACGCATATTTGATTTTCTTTTAATATATATGTAGTTGATTAATATATATATATATATACTCGGATTTAGATCATTTTAGTTTTTTTTCTTTTGAATTAGGATGTTTATGGATTTAATTTTTATGGGATTTAAGTTTTCGGGTTGCCATTATGGATTTCTAGCATGTCCACCTCATAAAAAAATGCTAAAATAATGTTACTTTTTAATTATTCACACTGTCCATTTCTTAATCAAGAAAGAAAGGCAAAAAAAAAAAAAGAAGTAAAACAAAAAGCTAATGCCCTACCATACTTGCTAGAAGATTTTTGTTGGCATGGCATGTTTCTTGTAATGTCAATTGGTCATATTGAATTTTATTTTATTAAAAAAAAAACTTTTTATTTATTATACCAAATGTTAAAATATATGAGTAATTTGTTTTCTATTAAAAAAAAGTCTATTTTATTATACTTATTTATTTTACCATATCGAACATTTATCATCTTACTAAGCCTATTGTTGAAGTTTTTAAACTCCAATCACAATATATCAAACAATTTTTTTAAAAAAAATAAAAATTAAATTCGCACATTTACTTTAATTTAGTTAAACATAGATTTATTGAACGAAGGATGTGATTTTTCATTAAATATGAGTATTTAATCAAAGATTTTCGACTTCGTAATCTTAAATTATTTAAATTGCCCTAATTTAATAAAGTTAATTTAATTTGGTAGGTTGGTCTTCTAATTGATTTTTAGGGTTTTAAATTATTGAGTATTATTAAAGTGAGAATAATTTGCTATCTCAAACTGTTGAACCATATCAAGTTAAAATTGATGAACAAATCATATGAATGATTAATAGAATTAATTTGCAATATTGGGTACTTAGAAAAGCTTTGTGGACCTTATTGAAAGAAAAATTTGAACATGGAAAAACAATGGGGAGCTACATGATCAACACCTTGGCAAATTAGACCTTTTTAAGTGTCGAATTATTTATCCAATTATGTAAGTCCGGTCTGTATGGGTTGAGCCTTGGCTTGAATTGAATTATTATATTTTTGTTTAAATTTTATTATAAAAATATAAAAATATTAATATAAAAATAATATTTTAATATTTTTTAAATAATAAAATAGGTTATCAAACTGGTCCAAGCCTGCTCTGTATCGATTTTAAGTAAGAGACTTGAACAGGGGTCTGGAAAACCCATTTTCAAGACAAAATTTCTTTCATTTTTTTCTTCTTTTTTGAAACCCAATTCTTGTTTAATTTGTTTAAAATGATTTATTTTTTCTTTTTGTAACTTCTTTTTTTATCAATATATTTATAATCACAAAACACATTAATATCATATTTGGTAGGAGAGAATTTTTTTTTTTTCATTTGATAAGAGTGAAATAGAAAGAGCAAAAAACAAAAAACATGTTTCTTCTCCTCAAAATTTAATCCTTCCAAATCTAAAAGGAAATATACTTTTTATACATATTTGAGATTGTAGAAGTTTGATACTTTATTACTGAAATTAAAAAACTTATCGCTCTATTAATAAATCATGCAATTGTTAACGGTAGGAAAAATATTCATTTCACTTAAATTTACTATTTTATTAACAACTTTATCTTTGAACCTTTTTTTTCTCTTAGGGTTCGTTTGTTCCGTTGAAATTAGTTTTCAAAAAAAATATTTTTAAGAAAATTTGAAGATTTTTCAAAAAAACAGAGATTTTTTTATGTTTGTATGATTCAGTAAAAAATATTTTCTCTTGTTTGGTTATTTTTAGTAAAAATTTACTTTTTTAAGTAGTAATACTGACATAAATATTAAATTATTAGTTATTCAAATATTTAAAAATATTTTTTTAATTGTAAATATTTCAAATAATAATTTAATAATACTATTTAATACTAAATATTATATTAATACTAAATACTTAAAAAATTATTATTTAAATAAAATATTATATTAATATAATAATTATTAAATTATTATTTTACAATTTTCAAATAGTAGTATTGACATAAATATTAAAATATTAATAAGCAAAATATAAAAAGCTATTTATCATTAAACTATTAATTTTTAATATTAAAATTGTAATATGTTAATAATAATATTGAGTGATAAAATATTATATTAACATTAAATACTTAAAATAATAATATTTCTTATTAAAAATTTTAATTATATAAAAATTTTAAAATATTTAAAATATAATAATAATTATTAAAATGTTATTTCTATTAATATTTCTATACTATTAAAATATTAATTTTTTAATTTATATAAATTTATTATTAAATTAGTCATATAAAAACATTTTTCAACAAAATATTAAAAATACTATTTTAAATTAAAAATATCAATAATGTCACAATTGATTATTAAAATAATAATATTGTTTTACGAAGTAATATTTTATTAAAATATTAAATTATATTAATAATGTATTATTTAAAAAATTATATTATTAAAGTATAAATGTGTATGTTTAATAATATTCAAATATAAATATTAGAAATTATATTATTAAAATAATTTTATATTAATATGTTTAAAATAAAAAATATTAAATATTAAATAATAATAATAATATTTAGCTCGGGTTAAGTTAAATTTTAATATAAAAATCTTGTTACTTAATAGGAGCTCTTTTTCAGAAAATGTTTTACGCTTTTGAAAAGACAAAGACATTTTTTCTGAAAAATACTTTATTTTTTATTGACTTGTAAGTTATTTTTTGGTGAAGAAACTAATTTTGTGAAAAAATTGAAAATTGCAAAAAATATTTTTCGAAAGTCATTTTTCACAAAACAAGCAAACTTTTATTTTTTAATCTCTCATACAAACCATGAAAAAATAAAAGTAATTTTCCTTCCATTTTTCCTTTTTTTTTCTATCAATTATTTTCTTATAGAATATATATATATATATATATATATATATATATGAAAATTTTGATGAAAAGCTTAACAAGGTAGCTAGTAGGCCATAAGTGATGGATTTCTATCAAATATATTTTTATAATTTATTTGTCTTTTGGTGGGTAAAATAGTTCAATAGAATTTCGTGTAGAAAAAAAATAAAATTTTAAGATTTTGCCAATGAATGTTTTTAAAATATATTTTAAAATTAATTAAGTTATTATTTATCGTGATATTTTTGTATGAAATATGATATTCGAACATGCAAATTATTTAAGTGAATAATATATGAAATATCCCATATTCAAAAAATTAGGGTTTGAATTTTTTTTAAAAAAAATATATATATATTGAAAGAAATAGTTCCTAATATGTTTACCTTAAGAGAAATTTAAAATACTCGTTAGCAAAATCTATTTTTACATAACTCAAAACCAAACATAAAAAAGAAGAAAATCTCAATTATTTAATAAAAATCAGTTGTGTATAAATATTTACTATTTCTTATTTAGAAGGAGCTTGCAAATTCATATGAAAAAAAATAAATTATGTACATTCAATTAAATCTATATGGATATTAATATTTTAATTATAAATGTTTATATGAATGTATACAACATTGGGAATCTCAAAACATTTTATAAGCTATCAATTTGATATTTTGTATGAAAATAACTTTACGGTAGCAATGTCCAGATGCAAACACACATATCTTCTGTTTGAGTTTAATTATAGACTTCTAAATCAAATTTCTTGCTTACACTTCTTGAGACATTGGCACAAAAAGCAACGGCATGTGATTTGAGACAGTGGCAAAAAAGGCATGGCATGTGATTTTAAAAAATAGTGATCAAGGTTAAAAATGGAATCGAATGATAAATTCGTGTGACTTTTCGTTTTCGACTCAATTAGTTTAATTTATTGAATTAATTAGTTTATTTAAACAATATTTTAGATATTTTAGAATGTTTTGATATTCAATAAATATTATATAGTAAATAATTAATAAAATATGTATTTGATTTAGTCATATGGTCTTTTGTATAGATTTAAGAGATTATGAGTTCAAATTTTAATTTTACAAAAAAAAATATTTTTTGAAAAAAATTAAAAATTGATTTTTTTATTTTTGGTTTTAAACCGGTTCAAATAATTTTTAATTCTATACATAGAATCAAACTGATTCGCTTGAGCCTCTTTAATCGATTAATCTGATCTGATTTTTCATCCATGGTATTGATAGTTAACTTGTAGGATCGAATCTTCTTTAGTTTTTTTTTTTCTCATTTTCTGATTTATCTTTTGATTTGAGGAAAATAAATTTGAATTTTCAATTTATTTACAAAGAGATATCAAAATTTAGGGATAAAAAAAAAGAAATTTTTGAGTGCTGGTGAATGAATCCCCATAATCCATCCCCTAAAAAAAATTATATAAACTATTTAAATTAAACCCGAGTTTTAAATTGTACTATTTGAGTAAAATTAATACATGCACAAATCAAACATTGAGTAAATTGTTCAAATATTTGATCTAATTTCTTTTATTAGCTTTTCTTTTATTCATGTTAGAAGCATTAATCAAACTTAAGAAAAAAAAATCTTAGATTTGAATAAATGATAGAGGAAAAAAAAAGCTTAATTTAACTTAAATTTATTATTATTATTATTATCATCATCATCATCGTCTTTTTATGAATAAACACATATAAAATGAAATGTTCAAACTCGAAAAATACATCAAATTTTATTTAAAAGCTTAAATTTGTAAATCTAGAATTTTGAAAATTAATGATCCAATCTAAATAATCTCGAAAGAAAAATAAAGAGTGAAAATGATCAAAAGATGACTTAAGCCTTAAATCTAGATCCAATATTTCTTACACGAGTAACTTATTTTATGTTTTTTATTATTTATATATATATATAATATAAATTATTAAAAATTAAAATTTTAAATTAAAAATAATTATTTAATCTTTTATATTAAATTATCAATTAAGTAAGTTGAGTTAGTATTTTAGTCTGGTTAATTCGATATTGTATTTGGGGTTGAACTAATGCAATCAAAGAAGAACAACAATGGACAAAAATAAAAAATGAAAAAGATTGCGGGCAAGTCACTTCCAAGAAGTTTTCTTTGCTATAATAGTTTCTAATTGTGGTGCAAATAGTCTCTTTAGAAACATTAAGAAGAATGTGGTTGCACTTCAGGTTTGACCTATAT
This sequence comes from Adansonia rubrostipa, assembly GCA_038381775.1. Taxonomy (NCBI): domain Eukaryota; kingdom Viridiplantae; phylum Streptophyta; class Magnoliopsida; order Malvales; family Malvaceae; genus Adansonia; species Adansonia rubrostipa. The sequence continues at coordinate 6,594,217 of JBBYHM010000012.1, forward strand.
CGAGTTCGAGTCATTTTGAGTTTGGATAATGTAAGAGATGGATCACTTAGAATTTAAGCATTTCGGGTTAGTACGGTTCGAGTCATTTTTAGATTCAAATTAAACTCATGTTAATCGGTTTTTGATCAATTAAATTTAATAATCGAATTTATCAAATTTTGTCACTTAGAGTTTAGGCTATTTTTTATTAATTATTCAATTTAATTTAGGTTTGAATCATTTTCGATTTTGTATCATTTTAAATTTGAGTCATTTGAAGAACACATCATTCTAAATTCAAATTATTTTAAATTTAAATTATTTATTTTTTATATTAAATTTAAATTAATTGATAAAATTTGTTGAATTTAATTCAAAATTTAAAATATTTATTTTTATATTAAATTTAAATTCAAATTAATTAATAAAATTTTTTGAGTTTAATTTAAAATTAATAAGTTAAATCACAAGTAACGGAAAAATAACTTGCTGTCCAAAAAAGTACTTCAAAAAAGCTTCCCATAACCTATTCTCAATCTCTATCGGCTGACGCGCTAGCTGTCGGTGACCGACCAACTTAAATAAATATGCTTCAGCGAAAATTAAATTCAATGATTTTTATATTCATATAATATTTATATATTTTTAATTATAATTATATTTAAAATATTATATATTTATATAAATTTTATTATAATTAATAATTAATAATTTATATTATATTGATTTTGATATATTTATATATTTATATTATTTTTATTTAATATTATATTTTAATTATTTTTATATTATATAATTATATTATATTTAAAATTATTTGATTTACTCTCAAATAAAGCTAAAACCCTTAATATAATAATAAAATTTTTTTGTTATTATTAAAATTAAATAATAGAAACTGCAGTAAGTAATTATAAATATTATTTTTGTTATCGGACAGTAAGATTACAAGATAAAATATTATTTCGGTAGTGTATTTCCCAATGGTATTATTAAAAAAATTATTTTATGAACATTAGAAATTGTACAGAGTGACTCAACCTTCAAATTATTATTTTTTTCAAGAATCATGTATAAGAATTATAATTAATTCAAATTATTTTATAAATAAATAAATAGAACAAAATCATAATTTTTATTTATTTAAATTTTGAGTTTGGCATGGTAAAAAATTAAAATAAAAAAAATTGTAAAAGTTTTGTTGGGAAAAAATATTTGTGAAAAATGATGGAAAATTTTATTTGAAGGGATAGTTTTACAAAAGTGAATAAATATGTACGTTTTTAGTTTTAAAATTTTATAATAATTTTTTTATATTTTAGAGTTGAATTTGTGCAATTTGATTTAATTATAATTATATATATATAAAATATTAATAAATCCGATAAATAAAAACAAAAGAAAAGCATTTTTTTCTCTATTCTTCTTTAAAACTATTATTAAAATTAGAAAAAAAAAGAATTAAAAAAATTATTCATAGCCTCTCTCTCTTCTAATTTCTTTAAAATTGTTTAAATCAATTTACAAATCAATGAATAAAAATTCACAATTATTGCTAGTATTATTAAAATATATTCAAAATTTCTAATTAATAATTATATCATGAGTCAAATTATATTAATTTAATTAAAAAATTCAAAAAATAAAAAAAATTAAACAACTAATTACAACAAAAATAACATAATTAATTATATATTTATCTTTCACAAATTTTTTTCAAAACTACTTCCTTTGCTTAAAAACTTTTAAAACTTTCTCTTTTATTAAAAAAAACTATGTGGGCAAATTCATTTTTAATTTTCTTTTATCACCAAAAAAAGTCCAAATTCTTTTTTTTTTTTGGTTATTTGATTTTTGTATTTTTAATGGATTAATTAATTGTTTTTATTCATTTATTTATTCTCTCTCCTTGCCTTTTCGGTTTCGGAAGAATTCCAAAAACGTGAAGTGTAAAAATAATTATTCAAAAAGTGAAAGCATTAAAAATAATTTCAAAAAATAAAATAATAATTATTAAAATTATTAATAAAGTAATCGCAATTACTATGTTACCCCTTATTTCAAATCCCTTTTGCCGTTGCACTTCTCCTCTGCTCTAAGGGGAGAGTCGATTCCCCACTTTATATATAAATTTTATATATAATATAAATTATATATATTAAAATAGTATTTAAGGTTAATAAATATTAAAAATATTTTTATTAAATATTAATTTATTATTTAAAAATAATAAAAAATAAAAGTATATTTTATATTATATACAAATATATTATATATTGTATATAAATTATATATATTAAAACACTAGTTAAAAAGTAATAAAAATTAAAAAAATATTTTAGGGTTAAATTTCAAATTATTTTTTAAAAAATTAAAATAATATATGTAATATATATTATACATAATATCAATTATATATAATATATATTATATAAGACATATATAATATAAAATATAATATATTATAAATAATAAAAATAAAAAATATTTATATTAAATTCTAAATTATTTTTAAAAAAATTAAAAATAATATATATTATTTATAAATTACATAATATATATTATATAATAAAAATAAAATTATTTTATATTAAATCCTGAATTATTATTTAAAAATAATAAAAAACAAAGGATGTTTTTATTAAATTTATGAATTACAATTTAAAAAATTATAATAATTAAAAATAATTTATATTAAATCTTGAATTACTATTTAAAAATAATAAAAATAAAAATTTATATTAAATCTCGAATTACTATATAAAAAATAATAACTAAATATACGAATGACTATAACTAAATATACGGATAAATATAACTAAATGTATGAGTCACCATAACTAAATATATAAATCACTATAGCTAAACGTATGACTCACCATAAATTAAATGTAGAAGACATCAATCGATCCTCCGCTAAACTGTATGACCATGAACCTAAGGCCAAATATTAGGGATCAAATTTACAAATTGGTAGGACACCAGATATGACAATCACGCAACCACTCCAAACAACTGATGCAGTTAATGTACATGTCAGCATAACACCTATCACATAGGATTTTAGCTAAATATACAACTAAGGAAAAATGAATGTACAAGACTCTAAAACCGATTCAACGCTAAACTCCAGTGGCCATGAACCATGTGAAAAAGTTGGAGAGTAATTGTACGCATTCGTTGGACATGACACATGACAATCACGTAAGGCGAATGTACACCTAATGTAATTAAAGTATATTTCACCAGTTATGTATACCAATTACGTGGTAGGCGCATTACAAACTGTGCTCACGCATTCAATTCATGTAGGGAACATCGAGAGTCTTTAATAGATACGCATGCCTTGATGTACATGTGCGGATATACGAATGTATGACTAACAACAATTGAATGTACAACTAATTACAACTAAATGTATAACTGATTAAAACTAAATGTACAGCTGATTACAACTAAATGTACAACTAGCTTTTAATGAATGTACAGAGTAAAAAATCGATCCTAAGCTGCACCATGTAGCCATGAAAAAAGAGAAAATGTCTGAAAGCAATTGTATGCAATGATTAGACAAGATATATGAGAATCACAGAAAACACGCAACAAGTAATGCACTTAGTGTACATTTCACCAATAACGTACACCAAGTACGTGGTAGGCACATTAGAAAATGTGCCTACGCATTGGATTCCTGTAGGTAACTTCGAAAGTCTTTAGAAGGTACGCATGCCTTGATGTACACGTACGAATATACAAATGTACGACTAACAACAATTGAATGTATAACTGATTACAACTAAATGTACAACTGGTTATAAATAAACATATAGCTAGCTTCTAATGAATGTATAAGAGCAGAAAACTGATCCTAAGCTGCATCGTGTAGCCATGAAATAAGAGAAAATATCCGAGAGCAATTGTGTGCAATTGTCGGACAAGATATATGAGAATCACACAAGGCACACAACAAGTAATGCACTTAATGTACATTTCACCAACAACGTACACCAAGTTCGTGGTAGGCACGTTACGAAATGCTCTTATGCATTGGATTCCTATAGAACATCGAGATTCCTTATAAGGTATGCATGTCTTGATGTGCATATGCGGATATACGAATGTACGACTAACAATAAATGAATGTACAATTGATTACAATTTATATGTACAATTGGCTTCTAATGAATGTATAGGAGCAGAAAATCGATCCTAAGCTGCATTGTGTAGCCATGAAAGAAGAGAAAATGTTCGAAAGTAATTGTGCACAATGGTTGGACAAGATACATGAGAATCACGTTAAGCACACAACAAGTAATGCACTTAGTGTACATTTCACCAATAACGTACACCAAGTACATGGTAGGCACATTACAAAATGCACTTACGCATTAGATTCGTGTAGGGAATATCCAGAGTCCTTAATTGGTATGCATGCCTTGATGTACATGTATAGATATACGAATGTAGGACTACCTACAATTGAATGTACAACTAATTAAAACTAAGTGTACAACTGGTTACAACTAAATGTACAACTAATTATAACTAGATGTACAACTGGCTTTTAATGAATGTACAAGACCAGTAAAACTGATCCTACGTTGAATCGTGTATCCATGAACGTATGTAATGTTTTGAAAGTTATTGTGCGCATTTGTTTGATATAAATATTTTTTATTTTTATTATATATAAAATATATTATTATATTATATTTATAATATTATATATGTATTATATAATATATATTACATAATATGTATAATTTATATATAATATATAATATATTATGCATGTAATATACTGTATATTATTTTATTTTATATATAATATATAATGTGTATAATATATATAATATAATATCTGTAATAATTCATATTATTATAAATATATTTTATATATATTATTTATAATATAAAAAGAAAAGAGTCGGTTCCCTTACATGAGAATTGGCTCCCTCCATAATATATAAATGTAGGGTGGGGGTCGATTCCCCTCCCCTCGACATATATATAATATATAATATATTATATATATAATATATAGTATGTACTATATAACAATATATTGTAACATATAAAATATTTTTTATTTTTATTATTTTTTAAATAATAATTTGAGATTATTTTATAATTCAAGATTTAATATATTTTTATTTTATGAATTTAAACTTTAATTTAAAATATTTTTAATCTTATATTATCTTTAAATATTATTTTTAATATATATAATTTATTTATATTATATATAATAAATTTTAGTGGGGTACAGGGAGACCCCCATCGTGTGAATTTGCCTCATGGAGAGGCAGCTAAAAGATGAGATAAAATCGAGTAAAGAGATAATTATAATTTTTTTTATAATTTTAATAATTATTTTTTTGAAATTATTTTTCCTCTTTCACCGTTTTTAATAATTATTACATATTTTATTTTCTTGAAATTCTCCCTTCAGTTTGTCAACTTTTTATCATACCTTTTTTGAAATGCAAAGCAGATTTTTTTTTAATTCTTCTTTATCTCTGTTCCTCAACACTTCCCATTGTTTTTCAGTATTTCCTTTAAAACCCATCGTTTATATTCAATCAAATTTCAATCTTTTCCCTTTTGATTCCCTCAAAAATAACCAAATTCTGCCTTTTTCCTTGCTGGGTTTTCTCTTTTGTTCTGTTTTCTTTAATCTTTTTCTTCTTCTTTTGTTCTTGGAAAAAAAAAAACAAATTTTCCATTGGCGTTTTCTTTTCGTGAAGTATACAAAATAAAAAAGATATAAATTTTCTCTCTTTGTTTACATTTTTTTTTTTTAATTTTCAGTTCCATTTATTGGATTTTTTTAATAGTTCTCTCTCCCATTATCACGAAAATTGCTTGATTTCCGGTTGATCCTACATATAACCGCATTTCATTTTCTATTTCAACAGAGATTGATTAATCAATCAATAAATAACAGTTAAAACTTCATATCTAAGCCTTTGCTTTTATTTGTTTTTGCTAACTCCCTTCCTTTTTCCGAGCAATTTCCTTTAGCCTTACCTTAAGCTTCATCCCCCTTGGACCCTTTTGCTATTTTCATTTAAAATCTTCCGAGATTTTCATTAAAAAATCCAAACACAATCATGGGTAATTCTTGGTTTCTAGGAATACTATTTTCAATATTAATTTTTCTTTGCTTCTTTGGTGGTTTTGTTAATGGTCTTGGTGTGAATTGGGGCACCATGGCAACTCACAAACTGCCTCCCAAAACAGTGGTTCAGATGTTAAAAGACAATGGGATTAAAAAAGTGAAGCTTTTTGATGCTGATTCAAATACCATGAGCGCTCTTGCAGGTGCTGATCTTGAAGTCATGGTTGCCATCCCTAATGATCAGCTTCTTGCTATGAATAGCTATGATCGTGCTAAAGAATGGGTTAGGAGGAATGTGACGAGATACAACTTCAATGGAGGTGTTAACATTAAGTAAGTTCAATTTTTGAGTTTATTTTTATTTCTTCTTTTAACGTTTTTGATGCTGGGTTTTTGAGGTTTTGATTGGTGTTTGAGACCATTTTTAAGATTTGTTCAAAGCTGCCATTGAGGATTTTTGATAACTTTAATGCTTAATTTGGACATTGTTAGAGTTGGCATTAAGGAAATTTGTTCCAAATCTTGTTTTGGCATTGAATGTTTAAGTATTTAGTGTTAGTTTAATTCGTATTTGATTTCGATGTGTTATGCTTGAATATGATAATTGGGGCTATAGATTTTTGTCCGTTGATTTCTTTTGCTATCTAGAAAATCTATATTACTTGGATCTGAGTCAAGAGTGTCAAACACGGATATATATATTTGGATTTATTCAATTTTTTTTTTCAAAATTTTCATGTATTAGTCTTTGAAAAGTCGTATTCTTGTATTTATGTCCGAATATACGTTATACACAGATGTTAAATACAAATATTTCAACAGATAATGGTCGGAGCAATATAGTCTAGTATTACAACTTTGTTCTATGTGGACTTCTGATTGGTTTTTTGGCTTGCAGAAACCATCCAGTTATAAGAGCTGCTGATATTATTGTAAGCTCTGACGGTTCTGGATATATAAAGAAACTAAAAAAATTTAAACACACTTATATTAATTCTATTAAATATATATTTATATCTAATAATCACCTCCGAATAATATAGCTTTTATCTTCTTCTTTTAAATCAAATTTTAGTTAAGTTCTTATTTTTCTGTTATTTGAGAATGAACAAATAAGACATGATATGAACTTCTTGGAAAGGTTTTGCTAGGAATCTTGACACACAATTTTCAACTTGTTATTGGGTACCAATTTTTTATATTCCGTTTGTAAAAGACTCAGATGGCATTAGATTCCTTCAATATTGTGCTTTCCTTTTGGGCAGCTTTATCCTTTAGCATCAAAGGTTAGATATTGGAAAAGACCTTTTCAGAATCTGATCATAATGTGCATTATTTCTGAAGTGTAATATAAGTCACATTTTTTTTTTACTTCCCATAATAAAAATTATGAGAGATTTCATGATTGCGTAATTATGTTTCTTGAATTTTTTATTTTTTAATTATTTATATTTGATATTAGTGTTCGGTACATTTTTGAAAATGATTGTGAGGATATAATTCCCCACATATATGAATAAACTAAAAAAAATTTGAGCATAATCCGTAACTGATATGCAAGTATGTGTTTGACTTGGGTATGTTCATTTTTTTAAAGTTTTTTCATGAATTTGGAAGGTTACATCTCTATACCTGTCTTGATGTGCGATAATATGAGTATCGGACATAGATATTAAAAAAAAAAAAAAGAAAAAAATAAAGAGTTGGAGTAATATAGGAACAGATTGTTACTCCTATTTGATTGATGTGATTAACATTTGGAATTGGAACAAGATTCTAAACTTGTCTTCTTAAGAAGCTGATTGAAATATGCTAATGATGTTCCTTTCTGTTAATGGTGAAGTAAGGAATATGCTTAATTGATGTTGTAATCTATGTTATTTAGACTCGGGTGTGAGTGTTAGATGCGGGTATGTTTATTTTTTTTTTAAGTTTTTCATGTATTTGGAAGACCTTGGAGGATCATATCTCTGTACTCATATCCGTATATGCATCGGACACGAATACTCTAAAAAAACTGAAGAGTTAGAGCAAGCAACTACCTTTTTTTTTTTTAATTAACAAAGTTGCATCCATCCATCATCCAATTTATAGAATTGTTAATGTACTTTGATAACTTCTAACTGTATTAGATGGGCGGATTTGTTAAGACTTGGTAACTATGTTATTAGAATTTAAGTGTAAGTGTTGAATACTGGTATGTATTCGATACATATATGCTCAATTTTTTAATTTTTTTTATTATGTATTTGGAGGTTTATATTCCGAAATTCATAACTGAAAATATGTCAGACACGGGTACTTCAAGAGAAATGAAAATTCGAAGCATTATAGGTTAACAATTCCATCCTACCATTGATCTGTTGAACCTCTTACTCTCTTTTGTGCAGATATGTAGCTGTTGGAAATGAGCCATTCCTTACAACGTACAATGGTTCATTTGTAAACATCACATTTCCAGCTCTTCAAAATATTCAAAATGCACTAAATGATGCTGGTGTTGGAGACTCCATAAAGGCTACTGTGCCCTTAAATGCTGATGTCTACAACTCGCCAGCTAGCAACCCAGTTCCGTCCGCTGGCCAGTTCCGGACTGATATTGGTGGACTTATGTCGCAAATTGTCGATTTCCTAAGCAAGAATGGTGCACCTTTCACCGTAAACATCTACCCTTTCCTCAGCCTCTATGGAAATGATGACTTCCCCTTCAATTACGCATTCTTTGATGGTGGAAACCCTATAGTCGATAATGGGATTCAGTACACCAATGTGTTCGATGCCAACTTTGACACATTGGTTTCGGCTTTGAAAGCAGTCGGGCATGGGGACATGACCATCATCGTCGGGGAGGTGGGTTGGCCTACAGATGGAGACAAGAATGCCAATCTGGCTAATGCTCAGAGATTTTACAACGGGCTCTTGCCTAGACTTGCAGCCAACACCGGCACCCCTCTCCGGCCAGGATATATCGAAGTGTACTTGTTCGGACTCATAGATGAGGATGCCAAGAGCATTGCTCCAGGAAACTTCGAACGTCATTGGGGAATCTATCGCTACGACGGGCAGCCTAAGTTCCCGTTAGATCTTTCCGGCCAGAATCAGAACAAGTTTCTCATCGGTGCTCAGAATGTCGAATATCTTCCACAGAAATGGTGCATGTTCAATCCAAATGCCAAGGACCTCAGCAAACTCGCGGACAACATAAACTACGCTTGCACCTTCTCGGATTGCACTGCGCTCGGATATGGATCTTCGTGTAACAACCTCGACGCCAACGGGAACGCGTCGTACGCGTTTAACATGTACTACCAGGTGCAAAATCAGAACGACATGGCCTGCAATTTTCAAGGTCTGGGCACAATTACTACCCAGAATCTTTCACAAGGGAGTTGCAATTTTATCATTCAGATTGCGTCATCTTCTTCTTCTTCTTTAAGTCCTTTACTTGTAGGAATAGCATTTTTGACGGCATTAACATCTCTATTACTATATTAACTTTGATTATGTAGGTAAACTCGGATTTTACTATTTTTGCAGCTTTTTTCTCATAGTTTTTTGTATGTTAAAGATTCTTGGGTTTTTTATTTTATCTTATGTTACTTTGATTATTCATTTTTTTCGTGAAGTACTTATATTCGATATTTATATCCGACATATTTTTGGACATAGGTATAAAAAAAAGAGATATAATCTTCTAAATATATGAAAAAAATTTGAATATGAGCATAGAAATATGGCTTTTCGAAGATCCTCTAGATGTGTGAAAAAATATAGAAAAAATTAAATATATTTGTGTCTGGCATAAATCTATCCATAGATCGGATTGTGGTTGAAAAATTTTTTTACCAAAACTTGACAACCCGTTTTACTGTTTAATAATATTAAAATATTAATAAAAATATTTTTATTAATATTTATGTATTTATAATTAAATTTAAATAAAAAAATTTTTATTATTAAATAGTTGGTTCGAACTAAAAATCTTATTCAAGGCCGCGTGAATAGTTAACTTGTAGGTTGATTTAATTGGACGTATGGTATGTCTAATGCCGTGAATTATAAATAAGAATTTAGGTGAATTTCAATTCTTTTCGGCTGACCGAGTAACTTAATAATATATATTGAGGTCGATTTTGCGGGAGAAGATGATGGTCGCATGATAACAGTAGTCAGTCTAAAATAATGGTTTAAATAAACTATAAACGGGTCAAAGAAAATATCCAATTGCTAATCCGCTCAGTTTAAGCGAGCCGAGCTATAAAAATTTGAAGTTTTAAAAATTTGAGGTTTCAAGTTTAACTTGAATTTGATAAAAAATTTAAAATTTAAAATTTGATTTGAGTTCGATTCGATTTTATTTTTAAAATTTAAACTTAATTCAGGATAGAAGTCAAATTATTCGAACTCATTCAATTAAATTCGTTAATGTAAAAAAATTTAATTTAAATATTTTATTTTAAATTCAATTATTTATATTTTATATTTCAAAGTCAATAGTAGATTATAGAATCTGAAATGAACAAATAATAAGTAAAAGGGAATGTTGTTCATGTTTTATTTCTATAAAGAAAACGTCGATACAAAAAGTTTGTGGCTAACCAAAAGTTTAGTTTAGTTTTTTTTTTTTCTAAAGAGTCGGATGACGGACGGAGAAGGGTGCTTGTGAAATATTTAGATTTCACCGATAGCGTATAAGATAATATTTTTTGATTCTATTTAGATTTATTCACGGATCGAGTTACTTAATCAGTTTACTTAAGTCAAATTTTAGATAATTTTTTTTTCAATTCAAGCTAGCCCAATTCAACTTAATTGATATTTAATAATTAAAAATATTTTTTATTTTAATTTAAATATAAATTAAATAAATATTACATTAAAAATAATTTTTTAATTTTTTATTAATTGTAACAATAAATATGCATGAACCAAACAAAAAACGAAATGTAAATTTTTTTTAAATCACGACTCGACCTAAAAATACCTTTAGTTCTACTATCATTTGAGCCATAACTCAATTATCAAGTCTTGGGTTGATTAACATTTAGCATCTTATTAAAAAAAAAATATTAATCCAAAATCAAAGTTCTAATTATAAATAAAAGTGCATGAAATTGAATCTTGTACGAGAAATGAAACATTAAAATGTTCATTTTACAAATTTGCATTCAAATACCATAATCTAAATTGAAACTAACGGACGTTAACACTCTTATATACAAGCATCAAACATAGCCACCATTAACACGAATGACCTGACCGTTAACCCACTGGCTGGCATCCGTGGCCAAGAACCCGACAACCGGAGCGACATCCTCGCCCTGGCCCAGCCGACCGTGCGGGCACTTGTCGATCGCTTTCTGCACCATTTCCTCGGTCTTACCTGTGAAGAACATGTCAGTCGCGATCGGCCCTGGCGACACACAATTTGCAGTAATGCCGGTTCCTTTAAGCTCCTTCGCCAGTATCTTCACCATGGTATCGATGGCCGCCTTCGATGCCGCGTATGTTGCGTTTCCCGGCCGCAATGAAGCCACGATCGATGATGATATCAATATGATTCGCCCTCCACAGCCTCGTTTCAACCTATTTGCTGCTTCCTTGGCGCACAAGAAAGCACCTCTCGTGTTTACACTGAATAACATATATAATGTAAATTAATTAATGCACGTCTTCTTAAGAAATCAATTCAATTCTGTTTTCTCTTAAAAGTTAATCAAGCACCCAATAAAATTATTGGAAATTCTCATTCTCATTCTTACATTTAGGACTATAAAATCAATCAGTTTTGTTGGTTCAATCTGAAATACTTAAATACTAATTTTAATAATAACTGAAATTGATTGACTTCGATTACATAACTAAAAATAAGCGAATTAACATAAGTAGGTTCGATCTGAAATATTCGAAAACTAACTTCAATAAGAAAAGCAAATGAAACCTACCAATGTCAATTACATAACCGAATAATCGAATATAAGTCGGCCGTTTATTTCGATTAGTATGGTTATCTAGATGGGAATATGGGTCGGGTCATGAGTGGGTAACTTCGGTTTGGCTTGATGAGAACAGGTTTTAATTGAGTAATTTACATTTTAAATCATTAAATTTTACATTAATTTTCAATCACAAACTTTTAATTTCATCAAATTATATCCTTAATTGTTATTATTAATAAATTAAATCATTTTCTTTAATTTTGTAAAATAATTTTAATGAAAAACTAATTTAATATGCATATCAATGTCATCAGTACCATACCGATCGATACGTATCAGTTTCGATATATAATGGTATCGATGATAGTTGACTTTATTTTGGTTTGTACCGATCATACCGCTAAGTACCGACCTGTTTCGATGGTATCGACCGAAAATAGCTGTACCGACTGATACATAATATAATCTTGTAAAAAAAAACTAAATCAACATTGATCTTAAATCTAATAAATATTTTAAATATTTACTCATAAATTTGATGAATATTATACATAATTATTCATAAATTTAACAAGTATTAAAAAATTTCAGCTTTACTATTTAACTGATATTGATTTTCTTATATTTGATGAAGTTTTTTTAGAACATTATACATAATTGATAAATATTTAATATACAAAATTTATCTAATCTTATTTATTTCATATTCAAAAATATTTTTCATATATATAAATAAAAAATATTCAAACTTCGATAAACCCAAAATGATACACAAAAACATACCGACATCGATATATACATATATCAAAATAAAAATAATATATTCACCGATACGATATTGATTACTTTAACGCATATACGATATATTCCTACCAGATTTAAAATATGAATCACCCTCTATATTATCTTATTGATATATTTAAAAATATATAAATAATATCATATTATATTGTACTACATTATATGTAAGTAAGTTAAGTCGATCGGTTCAGGTTATTGTTTGTACGATTCGGTTTCAGATTTTGCATACTGTTAACTGAACGCTTAATTAATTAAAACTGACACGCTAAATCAATATAGACCGAGGCGGGTCTAATTAAACCGATAGAATCGAATAACGTCGGTTTCGATCAGTTGGGTCGATTTTCAACCGACTTTTTGCTCACCCTTATGGTATTAAACTAAGAACATGTTAGCATAGAATTACCTCATAACTCTGTCAAAATCCTCCACCGAAGTGTTGGCAACGGGGGTACTCTCAGGGATGCTAACACCGGCCGAGTTAACCAAAATGTAAGGCTGCGAATTAAATAACTTTTCAGCTACGTCGAAGAGCGACTTGACCTGGCTAGGATCGGAGACGTCGGCTTGGACCGTCAAGGCTCGAAGGGTTTCGCCGCCACCGGAGAAAGAAGAATTAATCTCGGTTGCTACAAGATCGGCTTGGACCTTGTTGGAGGAGTAATTGACGACTACTTTGGCTCCGAGAGAGGCCAGATGGAGAGCTATGGCTCGGCCGATGCCGCGAGAAGCTCCGGTGACTATGGCTACTCGGTCTTGAAGAGGGAGTGATGGGATTTTGTTGGGATCGACGCTGCTGGTGGTGGCTGCGGTGGACATAGCCGCGTCGAAAGGTTGATCCGCTGAGAAGAGCGTGGAACAAAGATCAAAATGGAATGAAGTCGCAGCTGTTAGATAGTGTGGACATAGATTTGACACGTCAAGTGTCAACAAGAAATAGAATTATTATAAGATGCATCAAAAATGAAATTTTTTAATTTTATAAATAAGGTTAACAATTATTATATATTTTTATTATATATTTAAAAATAAATAAATAAATAATATGATAATTTTTTTAATTTTATTTATAAAGTTAATAAAATTTATTGTTAATATACGAAATAATTATTTATATATATTTATATAAGTGGCAAAAATTGAAAAGAAACGAATGGGAATTTGAGGATTAATCATTTTTAAGTTGATTGGAATTAATTCAACCTTGTAATTAAGGTCTATCTTATATTGCGAAAGATTTTGGATAGAAATTAGTGATGACAAAAGATTGAAATGTATCGATGGGTTGAGTCGTTTTAAACTTGCTTTGGATGTCTATTTGATCCGATATGATATATAAAATCCGTTTATGTTTGAATTGATAAAAAATTATAAAAAAATAAGAAAGAATTTTTTTTATTTTTTTAAGTGATTATATTTAAATTTATAAGTTCCTAGAATTACAATAAAGATTATATTACTAAATTAAGATTAATATTTTTATTAATTATTTAACCTTAAAAATTTTTAATATTTAAAATTATTTTAATTTAAATTAACTTATCGAATTGGTTGAATTAGTAACCAAAAGTCATATTATTTTGACTTTCAATTTGATTTTTTTTAAAAAAAAAATTAATAGAAATGATGAAATTAAAAAATAAACTTAGAAAAAGAAATGACGTCTATTGAAAAAAAAAATTCAAACCTTGGACTTATCATTTTATTCTCAAATTTAGCCCAATTATTTTTTTCAAAAAATAAATTTAAAAAAAAAATTATCTTTTATATATAAATTTGAACGAACTTGTATAAATCAAGCTAAAGTGTTTGAGCATCTCAAAAGTAAACAAAAGATGCCTAAACAAAATTCCGAAAGAGTTCCATGAGATTCAATAAAAAGGCAATCAATCATGTTACTTAGACTTGTGATTGAGTATCGGATATGGATATGAGTATGTATATGTATTTAAAATAAATATACTTAATTTTTTAAAATTTCTTTTATGTGTTTCAAAAATTATATCTCATATCTAAATACATATCGAATATAAATATTGAATATAAATATTTAAAAAAAATAAAGAATTAAAATAATATAGCTATGCAGAACTTAGTCCTTATCCATTCCTCCATGAAGAAGGGATTAGCTCAACAGACTAACATATCAAAAGATTTAAAACGGCATCTTTCATGAGAGTAACATTAAAATTAAAGTATATATAAAAAAATAGATATATATATATATATATATATATATACTAAATCAATCGAAATTAAATCAAAAATAAAAAATTAGATTAATTTGATCTCCGATCAACTTTTAAACCTTTGCCGTCACATATCACCATCTTGAACTTGAAAACATTTGGCTTAACCAACCCTATCAAGCTGGTTTGTTAGTTATACACCAGGGAAATTCACCAAGGCTCGTGGTTCAAAGTGTCAGTAACTTCCATTGCTAGGGTTCAAGGGTCAGAGTATCGATAACTTCTCAAATAAGTAGTTAACAATCTTATGAAGTTTGAGGGGATAAAGCAAAGGTTCTAAGTTACTATTTATCCATGTTATTCAGTTTCAGAGGTTAGTATCGGATAAGTATGTATTTAATATAGATATATTTAAGTTTTTTAATTTTTATATATATGAAAGATTATAGTTTCGTACTTATATTTGAATATGTGTTAATATAGATATGGGTAAGAGTGTAAACCAAATACTTATGCTCACAAGTTACTTGGGCTCGACTCAAAAAACTCGAATTTAGTTTGCTTATTAGTGAGTAAAGCGCAAGCAACTTGAATTATTGAGAGCACCAAATTCGAGTATCCCAATGCTTGACTTCAGTACCTAGTAAGCTTAATTGAGTTTTTTTTTTTTAAAAAATCTCAATTCGAATTCAAACTCAAACTCAAGTTTTAGCACAAATAATTGAGTTCGACATCAAGTATGAGAATTAAATTTATTTTTTATTAGGTAAACAAGCATAATCTAACAAGCCTTTAAAACTGAAACTTGATCGAACCTGAGCTTCTTATGATTTGAGTTCGACTTGACTCGAAATCAAATGATGAAAAAGTGTTAAAATTGGGTTTTTTTGGTAAAAATTAATTGTTGCTTAATTTTATAAGATTATTTTAGGTATTTTCACTCAATTTTTCTTATGTAATACTAAATATAATAATTTAAGATCATCGATGACTTTTATTAATATATTAAAAATAATAATTTAAAAGCACTAGTAATTAGATTTTTTATATTGAGGTGACCATGATAATTAAATTACCACAATGATTTTAAAAATATCAAAAATTATTTAAGTGAATTACAATTTAATGAGTAATATTATTTATTAAAATGCTAAATGTGATTTAAAAAAATCAAAATGAGTAACAACACTTTTAATTTAATGACCTTTTTTGTTCCAAAAAAGTTGAAAATTCTAGGTTCAATCTTTGAATTATGTCTATATTTATTTGATGGAAATAAAATAGAAAGATTTACTGATTTTATATGGTTGGATAATTGCCTAATCCAATGATTTTTCATTTGTTACAATAATAGAGCCTATGCTGTCCATTTTTGTTTGTTTGATATGATTTATATAATTTTTTTATGTAATTAATTTATAACAATTTAGATTTGCTTTAAAAGGTTTTAATTTTCTGCTAAAAAGTTCAACTCCTTACATTTCAAGTGATATTAAATTTATAAATCAAGTTATCTACTTTACTCAAGTTATCTACATTTCAAGTGATATTACTCGAGTTGGACCGATCGATTTAATCTTATTCAAATTATTATTTTAATAATAAAAAGTATTTTATTTAAACTGGGGTTTTGGGTCAATCGAAGTTTGGGTAAGTAATTTTTTTCCCTAATTGGGTTCAATTCGATTTTTGTATATCTTTAACTTACACCAACTTAATTAATAATTTTTTTAAATAAAGAAAATTATTATAAAATACAAAATTTTGACAATAAAATATCTATCTAATCTATTTTTTTTAAAGATTGTATCTTATATAAACTTTTTTTTCAAATAATATTCTTCACCCACATAATCATTATTCTAATTCTAGTTAGCATTATTTGTTGTCTCAAATGGCAGCTAAAGAAGAAAAAGAAATCAATTGGAAGGTAGCCAAACCTACCCCAAACCAAGGGGAAGTCTTTGTTATTTGAATCATATCCACATTTGCAATTTGGTCAATTTCAAAAACTCATGCCCTAAATTCATGGCCCATACATTTAAATAAATTAATATAATCAGTTAATACTAGGTTTTTGTAAGTCCACAATGCAAAATCCTTTTTGGTTACTATATTTTAGACCAGGTCAGACCTTAAATATATTTTTTGTTAATTTAAATTGGTTTAGTCTAAATTAATATTTAATAATTAAAAAAATTATTTAAATTTAATTATAAAATATATAAATATTAATATAAAATTAATTTTTTTATTAATTATGGCCAGTAAATATAAATAATTTTGGACAAATCGAATGGGATTGAATTCGAATTTAAACAAAAAAATCTAAATTTTTTCGAACTATAGCTCGGCTTAACTTGTGAATACCATTTAGATATCTCATCATGTTTTATCATTCGGATAAAAAGTAAGAAATATACAACTAATTTTGTTCTTTAGCATTTCAATTGAAACAATTTATGAGAAAAAAATTAGTTAAAAATTATTTTCCCTTAATAAAAGGATAGTTGTTTTTTTAGTATTTTTATTTAAAATTCAATTTCTCAAATATTGGCAAAAAAAAAAGAAAAAAACCCTAATTGAGAATCACACATAAATTTAGAAAAGCAATTTATGACTCTACATATATACAATATAATTTTTTTTTAATTTAACACATAACTTAAAAAAAAATAAAATGTCATAATTTTTTTTTCTTTTTATCCAGCCATTGAAAAAGATTAATTTTATAGGTGTAAAACGTAAAATAAATGTCTCACTACTTAATTAAAAATAAGAAAATTAGAAACTTTTACCTTTAAAAAAAACAATATATATATATATATATATATATATATATATATATATATTTCCTTTTCTTTTTAGATGATTTTTAAGAGGCATTTTTCTTTTTTTTTCTTTTCTTTTTGTTTGACACATAAAATACCCTCACCCAAATCTCCACCTAATAAACTTTCATTTTTTATCTTCTCTTGCATTTCAATTCAATCAATCTCTCTCAAAAACAATTTTTTTTTCTGTCTCTTTTTATTGGTCTAAATTTTGGAGTACTTTCTATCTTCATTTAATCCCCCCAATAATTCAAAGAACAAGACTGCCTTTGTTTTTGGGTGTTTCAAGTATTGATTTTTATTTCTGGGTTTTTTAAATTCAGCCCAAAAAGTGTATTATCTGAACATTTCATCAACGATCTGAGCTTGACCCATCAAGTTTTTTTTTGAGGATAATTGATCTGTGAGTTCTTTTTTTTTTTTCTTTTTTTAGCTTGTTTGATGATCAGTTTTAGTTTTGATTATATATTTTTGATGAAAAGTTTAATGATCAGATTGGAGAATTGTTTGTTTACTGAGAATCTGATTCAAACTGACTTTAAAGCGTAAAGTTTTAAAATTTTCCTATCTTTAAATCATTTTTTGGGGGTCGTGAAGTATGAATATTGTTGGTTTAGCTTTGTTGTTTCCTTTTGATTGATTTAAGGAGCTCAAAGATTGTTGTTTTTTTTTCATTGTAAATTATTGATGATTATTTTGTTGGATACTGAGATGAAATGAATGATTCTGATGTTATATGAAGTGTAAATTATTTTGGTCAAATATGTAATGAACTTGTGTAGATTCTTGCATGTTTGTAGCTACATTTGATTTATAGCTATTTGGTATTTGGCAAAAATATATTTCTATTTGAACGGTATTTAGTTGAATATTTGCTAATATATTCTCTTTGGTTTTTCCTCTTTGAGATAGCTTCTTAGTGGATGATTATAGTAACAATTGTTTGTTTCCGAAATTTGATAATTCGCTTGGTGGTTGTGTTATTATTGTTTATAATTTGATATCTGGTAATGGCATGATAGACAAAACTTATGTAAATCTTGGTTATTTGAGGAAGAGAATGCTAAAAAAGGGAAATTTTAGTTATGGATTGTATGAGATTTCCAAATGTGTGATGTTTTGCATATGACATGTGTGTATTAGTTTCTAGATCGGTAAAGTTGGTTACCTTTTTGGTTAAAGAAGATTTTGGAGGGGGAATTGAGGGAATTAAGTGGCATGTGAATTGCACGCGGTTAGGATGCCAGAATTGCGAAGTGGAGCCCGGAGATCGAAACGCCTCGATGATCTTCAGCCTCCTTCCCAACTGGTTGATCAAGCAGAGAATTGGGTACTCCCTGCTCAAAACAGAACCAGGAGGAGAGTTGGTGGAAGAGGAAGGGGTAGTGCTGCAGGTGTAGCCAAAGGGCCCTCACCGGCGGTACCCACAAGGCCAACAGCTGCTGGTAGAGGCCGGGGCATTAGGTTGATAAATTTAGATCCTGATCCTTGTCAGGTTCTTCCTGAGGCTCAACCTTTGGCTGCCGCTGAACCCGCTTTCAACCGAGTAGAGGTAGTGGCTGAGAAAGATATTGTGATGGAGGGTCGGAGTGCGGACAAAATAGTGGGAGCCGAAGAAGAAGCTAGCACAACCCTTGTTCCTGAAAGGGTAGCTCCATATTACTTACTCTATCTTTCCCTTATTGCTGAATATATTTATTCGTTACTTAAATCTTCCATGTTAAGTTGCTTACTCCGATATGCCTCATTTTTGGCAAGAAAACCAGCTGAATACAATTTTTTTCCTTGGTATGCTCTTAAACTAAGAGCTAACTATTGTATGAATAATACAACGTCAAAATAAGTGATTTCTTTATTTCAATATTTCAGAAACTACTCGGATAATTGTTTCTGTTTTGATTTTGCTTGAAATTGAGGAATGTTTTAGCATCAAGTCACGGGTGTTTCAGTTGTGTGTCTTTAAATCCTCAGTCTCTTACCAGCTAAAACATTCCTAGTTATTTAGTTGTTCAGCTTAACGAAGCTCTCGACTGAATACTGGATTTGTTACTTCTTGCAGGTACAAGTGGGTAATTCTCCTGTATATAAGATAGAAAGGAAATTGGGTAAGGGTGGTTTTGGCCAAGTTTATGTTGGCCGAAGGGTAAGCGGTGGTAGTGGTAGAATTGGATCAGATGCAATTGAGGTATTTCTGAGAAATTCATGCTCATTTTTAAGGGTTTTCCAGGTCAAACCACTTGGGATGTTAATGTGGTGAGATTTTTCATCACAGGTAGCCTTGAAGTTTGAGCATCGAAACAGTAAAGGTTGCAATTATGGTCCGCCTTATGAGTGGCAAGTGTACAAGTATGGCATTTTTAATCATAAAATTTTATAGAAAGCTTTTGTTTCTATATATTTTGATGCAGTGTCTGAATTCTTACTTTTTGTTTTTTTGGTTTTGTTCTTGTGAAATGAAAAGTACCCTAAATGGGTGCTATGGCATTCCTAGTGTGCACTACAAGGGTCAGCAGGGAGACTTCTACATTCTGGTGGGTTTTGATTCTGAGCTTCTTAATGTCGTAACTCCCAAATTACTTAACATATCTTAAAGAACTTATTTGAATATTTCAGGTAATGGATATGCTTGGTCCTAGTCTATGGGATGTTTGGAATAATCTAGGACAATCGTAAGAAATAGAATCTTCCTCTTTTCTCTTTGTCGTACCATCCTGGACATATCTACATGTATCTACTATACTCTTTTCAGCTTTGGTAACATGTTATACTATGACAGGATGTCACCAAATATGGCTGCGTGCATCGCAGTAGAGGCAATATCGATTCTTGAAAAGCTTCATTCAAAGGGGTAGGTCATGTTGTAACTTTATATAATTTATGTTATTTTAACTCGTTATTCTTCTTGAAGTACCTGTGTTTGACACCTATATCCGATGCATATCTGGATATGGGTATGGGATATAATCCTTCAGGACCCTCCAAATACATGAAAATCTTGAAAAAAATTGAACATATCTGTGTCTGTCACTTATACCCGAGTCTGGGTAACATAGATTCATCTTCCTGTTTTGCATAGATGCAACTGATTGTCATTTTTTATTGTCTGTTTGAAAAAAGGTTTGTGCACGGAGATGTGAAGCCTGAGAATTTTTTACTAGGTCAACCTGGATCAGCTGATGAGAAGAAGCTATATCTTATTGATCTTGGTTTAGGTATGTTCTTCTCAGTTCTCTTTTCCCTGTTAATTGTAAGTTCTTTCTGATGTGTCAAGCATGAGTACATTATGGTTAACTGTTAGTGTTTTCTTGCTCTTCAACCGAAGATTTCTCTATGAGATACTAATTTCCTGTCATGTCTTTTAAATGAGATGGAATAAATTCTTTTCACAAGTTGGTACCTATGTTAATCGGACTCAGGTGTGAGTGCCAGGTACGGGCATGTGCCCCACATGGTATGTTCTGTTTTTTAATTAGTTTTTCTATGTACTTGGAGGATCCTTGGAGGGTCATATTCCCATAGGACCCATAAAAATGTCCAAATATGCGTTGGACATGGGTGTCAGACAGGGGTGCTTCAAGAAAAGTGAAGAGTCGGAGCAACATAGGTTGGTACTAATTACTGTCTGCTGCCTATGTTCTTGGATCAGCTTCTAGATGGAAAGATGCACAATCTGGTAAACACGTTGATTATGATCAGAGGCCTGATGTTTTCAGGTGTGTAGAACTTGTTTTTAAAGTTCACCTCTTACTGCTTATGCTTGGTGTTAATATCTCGGGATATTTCTTATATCAGGGGAACAATTAGGTATGCTAGTGTACATGCACATTTAGGTCGGACTGGAAGTCGTAGGGATGACCTTGAGTCATTGGCATACACATTGATATTTCTAATAAAAGGGCGGTTACCATGGCAGGGTTATCAGGTTGGTGTTGTTGTTTCGATTAAAGGATTTTACCTAATCTGATTCACTTCCTTCCTCTCAACTATTCGCTTTTGCCCGGAAACTTCACAGGGGGATAACAAGAGTTTCCTGGTTTGCAAGAAAAAGATGGCCACTTCTGCTGAGTTGATGTGTTGCTTCTGTCCTGCCCCATTTAGACAGTTCCTTGAAGCTGTTACAAATATGAAGTTTGATGAGGAGCCCCATTATGCCAAGCTCATATCCTTCTTTGAAAGCTTAATAGAACCATGCACTCCATTGAGACCAATTAGAATTGATGGAGCTCTTAAGGTGATTTTTATGCCTTTTCCCCCTGTAACAAATCAAATTGGATGGGTTGTTCGATTAAACAACCTTTCTTTGTTGCCTTTTGTATAGGTCGGGCAAAAGCGGGGAAGATTAGTTATTAATTTGGAAGAAGACGAGCAACCTAAGAAAAAAGTACGACTAGGTAGTCCGGCTACTCAGTGGATTTCTGTTTACAATGCCCGTTGTCCTATGAAGCAGAGGTAAAGTTGCATTTTCCTGTTAAATATAATGTTCATTCCTTCTTCCGCTTGTATCATGAGCTGCTTAAACATTTTGCTACATCCCGACTTCCAAATGTGTTTATAAGTTTATCTGAGTGGCATGAATGATCATCATTTGCTGTAAGGTTTTCCGGCAGTTCATTAATATCATGATTTCATCTTCACAGTAATGTTATAGCATATTTGGAGAATTTATTAACTATATATAAAATGCAAGCCCCCATGCAGAATCTTCATAAGAAAATTTGACTATATATATATATATATATCTGATCTTGTAGATATCACTACAATGTAGCGGATTCGAGGTTGCGTCAGCATGTGGAAAAGGGTAACGAAGATGGATTATTTATTAGTTGTGTGGCTTCAGCGGCTAATCTCTGGGCCTTGATCATGGATGCGGGAACGGGTTTCACTTCCCAGGTTTATGACTTGTCGACGGTCTTTCTGCGCAAGGTTATTATTCTAAAGGATTATTTCCAGTTGTTTTTGTGCTTGGGTTACATGCATTTTTTTTGTACGTGCTCCTTAATTTAATATCGATCGGATTTCATCAGGATTGGATTATGGAGCAGTGGGAAAAGAACTACTATATTAGTTCAATAGCCGGAGCAAATAATGGAAGTTCCTTGGTTGTTATGTCAAAAGGTTGGTAATTGCCTACAAAATATATTTCCATTTTGATTACCATTGAGTTTTCTGCTAAGTTGCTTCGGCTGTTCATTTTTCTTGGAGTACCCATGTCCTTACACATTTCTGAAAATGTTTATGGGGATATAACCTTCCAAATACATGGAAAAACTTTTAAAAGATGAATATACCCGTGTCGAACGCATATCAGTATCTGACACACACCGGAGTCCAAGTAACTTAGGTTTTCTTAGACCATAGTCATGTATGATTAATTTCATATTTTACAATTTAGAGGGTCAAGACTTTTCCAATTTATGTGCAGCTTATTGAAACCTGTTACTCCGACTCTTCATCCCCCCTAAAGTTCCCGTGTCTAACACTTATATCCAACACATATTCAGATATGAGTATTGGGGTACGATCTTCCAAATATATGGAAAAACTTTGAAAAAATTAAGCATATCCATGTCAGTCATATACATATAACTGTAACCTTAAGCAAGAAAGTATACTTGATATGAAGCTTTTAGGTTGCAAGCTGAGATTGGCTAAAGCAATGTGTTTTGAGCATGCTTGAAATTTTTATACGTCTAAAACCTATGTTACTCGACTTGGGGGTGAGTGTTGTATATAGGTATGTGTTCAACGTAGGTATGTTCAATTTTTTCTTTGTTTTACCATACATTTGGAGGATCGCACCTCCATACTCATGTCTGAATATGTGTCGAACACAAATGCTTAAAAAAAATGAAGAGTCAGAGTAACTTAGTCTATAACATATAAATTATATCGACCACCCTAATTACTAAGCTGTTATTGAAATTCTGCAACTTTGTAGGAACTCCTTACACACAACAGTCGTATAAATTGAGCGAATCATTTCCCTTCAAGTGGATAAATAAGAAGTGGAAAGAAGGCTTTCATGTAACATCGATGACCACTGCTGGGAGTTGCTGGGGTGTGGTAATGTCAAGGAACTCTGGATTCTCTGAACAGGTATTCCTTTCTTTTCACCTTTACATACATCTTTAGTTACCTTACTCGGACTCGGGTGTGAGTATCGTATACATGTATGTATCCGACAAGAGTGTGTTTAATTTTTTTTTTAAAAAAAGTTTTTTCTTGTATTTGGAGAGTCCTTGAGGTCATATCCGATAATATGTCAGAAATGGACGTTGGACAAAAGAAAAATGTGTCCCACTGCTCTAGATTTCCCGATTAGCTGCTTATACTTCCTTTTATGTTTACTTCAATGATTCAAGGTTGTGGAGCTTGACTTTTTGTATCCAAGCGAAGGAATACATAGGCGATGGGAGAGTGGTTACAGAATAACATCTATGGCCGCAACAGCCGATCAAGCTGCCTTTGTACTGAGCATTCCGAAACGGAAAATGATGGATGAAACTCAGGAAACTCTGCGCACATCCGCCTTTCCGAGCACCCATGTAAAGGTTTGTAATATCCCGATTTTTCACTCCCTTTCTATCTTTCAACACCTGTTTCTTTAAGCCATTAGCAGTGTTTGTTAACTGTTTACTTGCTCTTATTCTCTTTTATTATGTATGCTTGACCTCTTGTTCTATGGAGTAGTCCTCTTATCAGTTAAAAGTAGGGTTAAACCCCCTCTCCACCCCCCCCCCCCCAAAAAAAAAGGAAAAGAAAAAGAAAAAACCAAGAACCGATTCGAACCGTATTATTTGGTTCAGTTTCAGTTGGGTTTTTATTGACTTCGGTTTGGTTTGGTTTGGATAATAATTAAGTAAATTAGAGAAACATAATTATTCAAACCGAGCCAAATTTTTATTTAGTTTTTGATTTTTATAATATTAAAATATTTATTTCTAAATTAGTGGAAAAACTTAAAATAGTATAAAAAGATTTTTTTTTATTAATTTAGAAAATCAATGAATCGAACCACTACAGTTTGGTTTGGGTCAATTCGGTTATGGCTGTTATTCAGTTCTATTTTTTTTAAAAATCAGAATACTGCACATTAATCAAAATTTTATTCCAAAACTGAATCGAGCCGTTATCACCCCTAGTCAAGAGGATGGCCTTATTTTCATCGATCTTTTCGGTTTATCGGTTCATCTTATATGATTGATTGTTCAATGGTTGCAGGAAAAATGGGCCAAAAATCTCTACCTAGCATCAATTTGTTATGGGAGGACAGTCTGCTAATTCTGAAGTATACATTGTGAGTTTATGACATAATCCCAAAAAATAATAAATAATAATTTAAAGATGAAATTTTGAAAGCTGGTTAATGTATTTTTGGTCTTGATGTAAAAATGAAAAAAAAAAAAAGAAAAAAAGAGGAAAAATGAAAAAGAAAAGAGAATTTATAGAATTTTAGGGTTGGAACTAAAAATGGCCTAAGCTGACCTCAGATAAGCTGTTTGTTAAAACATAGATTCATGTTAACCTTTCATGTGCTTTGAATTTTATCATAAATGGCTGCTAGTAAATTTCAATGTTTTTTCTTCGATGATGTTTCGGCTCTTCTTGTTTTTTTTTTTCTTTTGGAAGTATTTGTGTTCGACTCATTTTTCGAACATAGGTATGGAGATATAATTCACTGAGGATCCTCTAACTACACAGAAAAAAACTTAAAAGGAAAACAAATCATATTCGTGTTAGAAGCATGCTCATATCAGACAATCATATTTGAATCCGAATAATTTAGTTTTTCTTGGTGGGAAATCTTTCACCTTCGCTCTCTTGTGTTGGCTGGAATCTAAGAATAAAGGAAATGATTACAATTCGGGTTTTGAATTCTAAACTTATTGAATGTTACTTTTAAGGATGGGTACAAAAATTGTGTTATACCTCGCATCACCCCTCCATCTTTCATTATCCCAATAAGTTTCTCTATTGTCGAAACAGATACAGACAAAGCTAGGTGTCCATGGCTGAGCCCTGTCCAAGGAGGGTGCTTTTAAGCCAAACAAAGCAATGAATATTATGTTAGTTAATTTTTGCAACCATGTCATAATTAAGTTTTGAAAGGTTTTCAGAGATTCATATCCAACCTATAAAGAATTGATCCGTTTTGATCTGAAAGTCTTATCAGTTTTGTTTTACAAAGGCCGTTTATAAGTATGAACTTAAGTTCTTACATGTATATTATAATGGATTTTCGGTGCTTCTTAACATCAGAATGGGTGCTACAAACTACAACCGTTAAGGCTTGACATATAGTTTGAGCCTGACGCAAATAGATAGAATTATGATCATATTAGGTGTAGGGACGCTTTAACTCAGAATTCTAGAGGTGATGCTTACGATATAATACTTAGTTCTCATAGTCTGATTAGTGATTGCTCTAATATCATTTGTGAAAATTTGCATTCAACCCGCAAGGAATTATCCATTTTGGCTTGAAAATCTTATAGTTTTATCTTAAAAAAGAGATTTTTTACTTAAATATATATATATATATATTTATTTATATATTATAATGCATCGCCAGAGATGATTGGGTAATTGCTTCAGCCATAAACCTTTCTAGAATCACATATTATATGCCAAGTAATGAAAAATTTTCTTGGGAACCAAACAGTTACTCATAAGTTCAGCTCAAGGGCCAGAAAATTCAACACTAAGGCAACAAATAAAAATGGCAGAACTTCATTTGAAGCTCCTCACATGAACGAAATTTCACCAACAATGGTGGACAAAGAAATCAAAGGGTATAATAGTAACCCTCCATGGCTCCATCTTTATTTCAAACCTCTTGGAACAGTAGTCCACAGCGCAAACGAGGACCTATGCTTCCCAACCTCTCAGAACGGTAGCCCGCGCGACGCGGTTAACCCCGAGGGTAAAGGCTCCCATCCGGAGGTCGCAGTTGTGAGTTTTGCACATCTCTTTCCCATCATTGAATCCTTTGGTCATGTATATCTTCAGCTCATTGTTTACCTTCTCTTCATCCCACATGAAGCCTTGAATGTTCCGCAGTTATGGCCAAAAATAACCAGTTAGTATTACTCTCTTGGTCCTTGGACTAGCTTGCCGTTCAAATAGGGCCGGGCAAAAAACAAAAAAAAAAAAAATTAAAACCAATTCAAACTACAGTGTTCGATTCAATTTATATTGAATTTAGTTTGGTTTTGGTTCAAGCCAGATTAACAAGTTTTTTTTTTTGGTCAAAATTGTCACTATCATTTGCTTAATCTGCTAGCATTGGAAAACAAATCTTTTCTTGTCCGAAACAAATGCTCAGCGCACGTGAAAACAAGAATCCCAAATCCAAAGTTTAGTCCAAATGATTCATGTAATCACATTTAAAATGGTAACAATCTAATGGATCCGGAAATTGAAATCCATTCCACAAACTTTCTTGCAGACAAGTTTCTATAGAGATTTAGCTGATGTAATTAAAGCAAAAAATGTTGAAATATGATACCTGAACCAACTCAAAGTAACTAACAGCGACTCCCCCCGAGTTTGCATATATGTCTGGAAGAATAACAACCCCTTTCTTTGACAAGATCTGCAGGTAGATAAGAAGATAATATGAAATTGTTTTGCCATGTTTTGAATTTATTGTAATCTATGTTGCTTTGACTTTTTTTTTTTTTTAAAGTATCCATGTCTTACACTTCTGTCTGGTACATATTCAGGTATAGATATGAGGATGTGACTCTTCTTCGAATACATGGAAAAACTAAAAAAAAATTAAATACACCCGGGCACATACCTATACTCGATATTTATATCTAAGTCCGAGGAATATAGATTATAACTAGCTAATTGCAAACTTGAGAGCAGTAACCTCATCGGCCTCTGGATCAGTTGGATGATTAGCAGCCTCAACAATGAACTTGGCTTTAATACCATTTGCATTGTCCCTTAATATCAAAGCCAAACAGTTAGATTCAATCAAACTCACTTGAAGCAATAATAATAATAATAATAACAACTTTTGTTCCACGATATGTTCTTCCAATTTTTCATTTCTCTTGAAATACCTATGTCCAACAAGGATAAGTGTGAAGATATGATCTTATAAAAACTCTTCAAATATATGAAAATCTTAAAAAAGAATTGAACATGCTACTGTCGGATTCGATGCTCATACCTGAATACGAGTAACGTAGGTGCTAAAACAAGAAAAAGAAAGTACCTGTTGATGACTCCACCAAGTGCTGCTGGGATGAGAATGTCACAATCTTCAACAAGAACGGAGTTGGGATCTATGGAATCCCCACCATGGAAACCTTTGACACCTTTGTTTTGTTTGACATGGTTGATTAAGCTTGGGATATCGATTCCTTTGCTCTTCTTTATGGCTCCTGTGATGTCACTTACTGCAACAACTTTGCCACCTTTTTCATGGATGAGTTTAGCAGCCCAGGAACCAACATTTCCAAAACCCTGAAAAAATTGAAAATTACATTCACCATTTTTAAGAACTGTTGCACCTTAGACTCGGATATAAGTGTTAGATATTGATATGTCTGATAGAAGTATGTTAGATTTTTTCTGTGTTTTTCTATATATTTAGAGGATTGTATCTCGTACCCCTCTTCGAAAATTTGTCAAATACAGCTATCAAATACAAATATTTCAAGACAAATGAAGAATCGAAGAAACATAGCATTTACTTACCTGTATTACAAAGTTCTGTCCCAAGATGGACTTTCCATGTTCATTAAGAAGGGCCTCAGTAGCAAACAGCACCCCTCTACCAGTAGCTGCATCCCTGCCAAGTGATCCTCCAAGATCCTGAATAAAAAGAGGGCAATATTATTAAGTTTTGAACCGAATTAACTAATCAAATCAATTAAATTTGGTTAAAACAGTTTGATTTATTAGGTTTTGAAATTAATCTATTACAAAAAACTGTTTATTTTGTTAGTTTGTTCGATTATTAAGTAATGGTGGTTAATTTGATTTTTAAACATATGAAATCGAATCAACCAAACCAACCGAATGTTCACTCGTAGCTTAAAATTATCATAATACGGTATGAAGTTGAATGCTCTCTCTTTGAATATACTTACAGTTGGTTTTCCAGTCACTACAGCAGGTGAATAGCCATGGAATTTGGAGTACTCATCTAGTATCCATGCCATTGTCTGTTTGACCAACAGAAACATAACATTATCAGTCTCAAAGTTGCAATTTTCAAAATACCACAATCGATATTATACGGATTCGGGTACGAATGTTTGATTATAAGTACATGTCCGATACAAGTATATTCAATTTTTTTTAAAAGTTTTTCATGCATTTAGAAGAAGATCCTGAAAGTTATAACCCCATATATATATATATATATCCAAATATATTAAAAATGGACACTTCAAGAAAAATAAAGAGTCAAAGCAATATAGACTAGAAACCAATTATGTCACATGGACTCGGGTGAGTATCGGATGTGAGTATATATAATTTTTAAAAATTTTTTTCATAAATCTAAAGAATTATACTTCATGCTTTTATTCAAATATATATCGAATATGAAACTTAAAAAAAAATAAAAGATCTGAGGAACATAAAAACGAAATAATTTGAGGCATATTTGTACACCTGTGGACCTGTACCCATATCAGGTGCTGGAACATCGGTGTGAATTCCAATAAGGTCATGGATCTTCTGGGTGAAAACTCGAGTTAGCCTTTCAAGTTCAGATATGGTTAACTCGCCTGGATCACATCCTATCCCACCTCTAGCCCCACCATATGGGATGTTGGCAACTGCTGTTTTCCATGTCATTAGTTGAGCCAAAGCATTCACTTCATCAGGGTCGACCTACATTAGTACATTACTCAAAGCCTGATCAGATTCCAAATAAGTTGATCCGATTTTTCATTTTTTTAAAAGTAATCATGTCCGAAACACAATCGAATATGGATATGAGATACGTTTCTTGAAATATAAAAAAAAAACATAAAAAAATTTAAGCATACTCATATCAGTCATACACCTATATTCAACAAGTAATTTACTCAACTTTCAACCATTTCTTTCACTCTTCAAGTTAAATTTACTTATCAAAGAAACTTCAACAAGAGAAAATGACACAATCAGACATGTAAATTTCAAGTAACTTAGATTTAGACGTGAGTGTCAGACATGAATATGTGACTAATTTTTTAAAGCTTTTTTATATATTTGAAGGGTTCTATAAAGAAATTATAACTCGATACCTATGTTCAAGTATATTTCGGACATAGATATTTCAAAGAAAAAGAAAAATCGAGGCAATATAGTGTAAATTTTAAAGTTTCATTAGAAAAAAGTTAGCAAGAAACAACTTTATGGGATTATCATATGTCAGGAAAGATTTTTAAACAGTAGAATAGAAAAACAAACCTCTGGGTGATATCTGATTCCCCCTTTCATGGGGCCTCTTGCATTGTCATGTTGAACCCTAAACCCGACAAAAGATGCCAAAGTTCCATCATCTTTAGGTATGGTGCACTCAACCTGCAAAGATATGTTCAAAAAATCAATTAGAGCAGCAGATTAAAACGAAGTAAATCTACAAAGGAGATCAGCGTTATGTTACCCAGATTTTTCATTTTTTTTAAATATTCATATCCGGTACGTGTTCAACACATATTTGGATAGGGATATAATTCTCTGAATATATGAAAAAAATTGAAAAAAACCTGTATACTCCGAATCTCTAACCCTTCACGGATACGTGTTAGACACTTGTTCAAACATAAATACCGAGTTTGATCTTTCAAATAAAGCATACTTTATATCAAATATATATCCATATGTTCTGAGTCCGGGTAATATAAGTAAAACAATCAAGAAAATGAGAGACAGATGAAGAAAAAATTCAAAGGAAATTAGAAATTTTGATCTATCTTGATTTCTCTGAAAGGAATGAGCAAACTCTTTTCAAGCTTAGAATCCAATCCAAGAAGCCTGGCTGCCAGCTTAAAGTTTCTGTTGGTTGCCACTAATGCATTCATTGTTCGTTCTTAGCAGTTAAAACTTTATGAACCAAAAAAAAAAAGATTCAGAGAGTTCAGAAGGTTAAGATTTTCTTGCTTATTGAGTCAAGATGAGGAAGCTGAATCAATTTAAACCATTTCCCTTATGACGTTGCTCTGATTCATTTATTTTAAGTATTCGTGTCTAATACTCATGTTTGACATATGTCTGAAGATGGACAAGTGAAAAAATGTAAAAAAAATTTAACCTACCCGTGTTTGACACCAACATCTCCGTCTGAGTGATTTAGATGAAAACTTGATGATCATGACCTAAGGTAAATAGATTAAAAAACTATGCTTAATCATATTATATCAGCCTATGTTACTCAAATTTGAGTATTTGTTGGATACAGGTATTTGTTTAACAAAAATCTGTTTAATTTTTTCAAAATTTTCATATGCATTTAGCAAAGTTCTTCAAATATCTTCGTACTCATATTCGAATATTCGAATATGCATCAATCAAAAATACTTTAATAAAAATAAAAAATTAAAACAATATATATCAACATTTTACAGCTAATTACAGCAATATTTACTGCCTAAACTTTTCACTGTAAAATTTCAAGTCAATCTTAAAGGGTCTCTTTCGGATGTTCTACATTAAATATTAAATCTTTTTATCTTCATCGCCACATCTGAGCTGACTTATTTTAACTATAAAGGTTAGTGGTCCAGTGAGTCAAAATCTTTACTTTAATGAATTTAAATTTCGGAATTAAAAATAATAATAAAAAAAAGGATCAATTTAATGTTGTTTACTGTTGCCTTTGAATTTGATTGCTTGTCTTTGCATTGAGTTTCGAGTAGTTTATAAAATTACTCCATTGTTAAATGTTTCACCAAGGTTTAAGCTGACAACTTTGAACAATTGATGGTTTTATTTTTTATATTTGTTTTCCAAACTGGCTTTAGCCTTCACCAAGCTCATAATTGTTAGGTGTACCTGTCCAGTCCTGGATTGGGTTAGATCATGAGGAAAAAAAAATTAAATTTTTTATTTAACTCGAAAAAAATTTAAAAATTCAGTTTATTATTTATTATATTATTAAAATATTAATTTTATACTAATATTTATATATTTTTATAATTAAATTTAAATAAAAATATTTATTATTATTAAATAATAATTTGAGTCGATCTAAATTAAAAAAAAAAAAAACTTTATTCAAACCTTCATCTTGGTCAAATTGTGATTTCATTTAACCTATCATTCCTCAAATATTTATGTCCAACACTAATATCGAACAGATATTTGAAAATAGTTAAAAATTATAATTATTTAAATATATAAAAAAAACTTAAATATATTCATAAGACTTTGTGAAAAATGAAAACTCATGTGTCATAAAGTTTATGATATAATAATCCTAAGGCTTACTAAGCAGTTTTCAGATTGGCATGAACATTGATTATATAAAAAAAATATTTTCAAAATTAGGTTTTGGAATAATTATATAGCTGGAAATCTTATCAGTATATCTGACGAATGATTCATAGTTCAATCATGTGGGGGAAATTGGTAGGAAGGAAAGATAAGATCAAAGAAGCAAATAAGGGACATTTCTGTTGGGGGCAGCGTCCAAACATCGGATATATATGTATATATGATAGGGTACATGTTAAATATATGAAATATATGAAAAAAATTAAAAAATAAATTAGAGACGGTCAAAATATAATTAAAAAATAATTGGATATGTTTGAACATATGACAATAGTTTTTTTTTTCTCTCAAATATGAAATTAATTATAAGTAATTTAATTATGAAAAATTATTTACGTGTTAATATTTAATTAAAAATATTAATTTTACGTTTTATTATTTATTATTATATAAAAATAATTTTTTTACGATATCTTGTCATACTTATAATTTAATTTTTTAAAAGTGCTTATATTATGATATGCGTATTTTATTATACTCATACTTCATATCCGTGTTTCTCCGTAATTCAATTCTTTCAATTTTTTTTTTTCAAATTGTAGATATCTTTGTCATGTATATCTTCACATCTTAATTTTTAAATTCATGATTAAGTGGATAAAGACCAACACATCCATATGAGTAAAATCAAAGAAAAATATTACGAGGTATACATATATATATATATATATATATATAATAGGAAAAGATTACTTTAAAAATACAGATTTCCTCGTAAAGAAGCTATGCATTTTGATGAAGAGAAAACTTATAAAAGAGTATTTAAACATAATGTACCCGATTTTTTTATTTTTAGTATTAACGATTAACATTTATATTTAACTATATTTAGATAAAAATATAAAATTTGATCTTATAAATATCTAATTTTTTAAAAAAATTAATTATATTTATTTTAAATATATATCTGTATTTGACCTTCGTATGAATCCGGGTAACATAAATGGCTTGTTTGCAATTTTTACCTTTTGAATTTAGGGGCCTTTCCACTTCATTTTTCACTTTCAAGGAAATATCTACAGCATTTTCTGGAACTATTGAACAGATCAGTTAATAATAAATTCAAAAGATTTACAATGTATTAACCTATGTTATTTGAAATATTAGTTATACGTATATATCTAATACGTATATATTTTAATTTTAAAAAAATTATATATTTAATGAATCTTTAAAAAATTATTTTTTCATATCTATATCTAGATATACATGAACACTAACATTAAAAATAAATATTTTAAAAAAAATTAAAAAAAAAACTTGGAGTAACATAACTACCAATGGTTGATCTTGTTTTGCTAAATCATCTTAGTTACTGGTTACTGCCCAATTTTTCGTTTTCCAGAAAAAAAAAAAAAAAACAAAAACAAAAATAGAAGTATTGCCAGATAAAGCAGGGCTTTAAGGTGGTATTTTTGTCCTAAAAATCCAAATTCTCCAGTTCCTAGTAGACCTAGGCAGTATGACAGGTTTGGTCCGAGCTTGTATTTTCGTGTTTAGGATTAGCTTGATCTGGCTAATAATAATATTTTTATAATAAAATAATATATTTTTATTTAAATTTAATTATAAAATATATAAATATTAATAAAAATAATTTTTTAATCGAATGAATAATGAAACAAGTCTAAATAGGCGGGCAGAGTCAAGCCAAAAACGGGCTTGAACAAAAATTTTAAAATTTTTTTCGAGCCACAGTCAGGCCCATGAGCACCTCTATCTTAGCCCCAAGCAATACTATAACGCTATTGCTATTTAGTAATCTTACTCGGATTCGAATATAAGAATTTGTTTGAAATGAATATGGTAAATTATTTTTTAGTGTTTTTATTTATTCGAAAGATAACGTTTCTATATTTTATGTCTAGATATATATCAGATATATTTTAAAAAAATATAAAGAATCAAGAAATATAGGCTATTTATAGTAAGGTAACCCCCCCTTCAAAAAAAAAAACCTGGATTAAGAGACAAGAAAATGTGAAAAGCTATGAGAGTGTTCTTACCTGAGTTAACTGAAATTCAGCACTCTGCAAAATTTTGGTATCAGCTTTGAAAAAGGAAAAGAAAAAAAGTAATTGAAAAGTGAAGCCAAAGTTTTAACTCTGAATCAAAGAATAAATAAACCAAAGACAGAATCAGAAATCCACCAAAAAGAACTTATCAACACAAAATGTTGACTTTGGAAAGATTATATATATATATATATATATATATATATATATAATGTCATTTTCCACAAAATGTTTTCTAGAATAAAATTGTAGTCTTCAAAGTTAATTTGCGAATT
Organism: Adansonia rubrostipa; assembly: GCA_038381775.1. Classification (NCBI taxonomy): domain Eukaryota; kingdom Viridiplantae; phylum Streptophyta; class Magnoliopsida; order Malvales; family Malvaceae; genus Adansonia; species Adansonia rubrostipa. The sequence continues at coordinate 6,628,881 of JBBYHM010000012.1, forward strand.
TTTTTAATATGTGATATTTAATAAATTTAAAGTTTAAATTTTAATATTTATAATCTTTTCTTTAATGTTGTACTGCGATCTTCTTTGCAAAAAATTAATAATATTGAAGCAATGAAGATAGGGTTCAAAAGGGATGGATTCCACTAGGTACGCTAAACCAATATCAAAGAATTTTTGTACTTTCTTTGAAAATATTGTTAGGAAGATAAAAAGGAACGTAGAAAATTAGAAAATGATTCCCTACTACAGCTTACCTATCATCCACTCAAAGTTCATGTTTACATGTATTGTAGAACAATATAGAATCTAGAAGGGTGTGGCATGAGTGATAAGATACACTCATGTTTTTAGAATCATACCTTCGTTCAATTCCATATAAGCACATTCTCGAGAAAAGATAGAGATGAACCCAAATAATTTTAAACTCGGATTTTAAAATGAATACGGATACTTGTAAAGAAAAAAAAAGTCATATATAAGGTTAATTTCTATAATGAGACTCATAAAATGACTATAAATATATTAATGCCGATATCCTACTAGTTTGCTTTTTAACCTTGATTCTGGGATTGTGTCATTGGACTATCCTCACCACTTTGCACCCTTAAACAAGATCCTCATGGATCTAATGTCAATTTAGGGGTTTAGGCTTCTAGCAATTTTATAAATGTTATGTTTATCTAATTTAAATTTCAACATCTATAATCTCTTCTCTTATGTCAAGTAATAACTTTTTTTATATATACATATATAAGCTAAGTTTCTAAGATGTAATGCATGGACATCTAATGTCTAAAAAGAGAATTTTCTAGATTTGAATTTATTCCTTGAAATTTTATGATTTTGTATTTAAACTTCACAAATGGTAAATGTTTATGTGAAATTTGAGCTCCCATTATCCATGGTGGTGTTTTATTCCCCGATTGTTCTTCATGGACCTACATTCATATACTCGACAAAAGAGGCGCACTCAAACAATAAGATGGAATAAAGTGGTCCTAAACCCACAGTTCAAAGAGGGGGAGCCTTTTTTCTTTTCTATGTTCATTTTTTCTTTTCTATGTTCATGGTTTTCCTTGCCTTCCAAATTCAATAAATGTCAACTAAAATCCAAATAAATCTGGTAGTTTGTGAATTTGTATCGTGTTTTTATATTTTTACATGCAATAATTAAGTTTAAATTATTTTTTATATTTTAAAATTTTAGTATGATAATAATTTATGTTATATAAATTTTGATATATTTATATATTCGTATCATATAATCGTAACATACCTAAAATTATCAGATCTAATTCCGAACGAAGAAATCAAAATTTTTTTTTATTGTAGTTTGGAACTTTAACAAGAAAAAACAAAAAAACAATGAGGTTGGTGGGGAAGTGGGGGGCAAGATGATGTAAGAAATGAATCAAAAATAGAAGCACTAGAAAGAACCATGGTGGAAATCCCAATAAGTTGCTATAAACATTCTTGCTAAGATTAGCACTTGGACTTCATACATTTTGAGGGTCTTTTTTGATTTTCAGCAAGATATATCTTATCACATTAGGAGTATTATTTTATGATTGAAATTTTAGATTCCTATACTCTAAAATTCATACTACGTTAAAAATATATTATCTTAGGATCGATGTCTTTGACACCAAGATAAACGTAAATGACATTAAACGGCATTACTAATAGTTTTTTAAATTGTGATTAATCACTTCATAAACATAATGATCTTTTGCTTTGTTGCACTTAAATATAAAATTAAAGTGAAGTTATTTAAAGTTTAATATTAATTTTGTTTGAATATCATTTATGATAAGAACAATGATATGTTATACTTACAATTAGGAAAGAGACTTAGGAGTAAGCTTCTTATCAACATATTCATTAGTAAAAAAACCTTAGTCTCTTTTTATTGTTTGAATAAATCTTAGAGTTTTTGATAATTAAATTTATCAAAAATTGAATTATGATTACTTAAACTAGTACATTAACATTTTACTAATAGATCACATAACTGTCAATAAAAAACTTGAATTCTCACATCAATCATTGTAATTATATTTGATGCTTTAACAGTATAACTGCTAATGAAATATCAGATGATACTACGTCATTAAAAATAAAATTTTTTATTTATTTTTAAATATTTTTAGTAAACCGTATCATCTAATTTATGGAGAATATATAAATTTATATATTATTGATGCATCAAATATAAACTCATATTAAATGAAAAAAATTCAAAAAGCAAGTGAAGTAATTAACTACACGTCCACAATATTGGATAACTTTGTGGAACCTTTACATTGGACCATCTATATAAGCCCCAAAACAAGGGGTCTTAGCCCTAATTGAAAGGATTCAGCCCAACCTAATATAAGTGGGTTCCTATTATCCAATAAGGCTGGTGAGTTGATTCTCTTTGGATTTTGTGATTTTTTAGGAAAGATTTTGAATAAGGCTCATTTTTTATGCATTAATATTGAAAGTTTTTTTTAATTTTATAAATAAAATTAAAAGATTATCATACGTTTTTTATAGTCTTTATTATATTTTATGGAATATATGTTACTTTTTTAACTTCACTCGTAAATTTTAAAAACTATATTAATTCTATATTAAATAATTTCTTATTTGCATAAGACCTAACATTAGCAAAAAGACAAATTTATATTTGAAAGGGTAACAAAAGTGCAGTCCGTTGATATAATGTTGGATTCTTCATTCGTTAATTAAAAATCAAACCCTGATAACTTTAAATATTAAAAAAAAAAACCCTAAAATAAAATGAATGAGAAACATCTAGATTCTAGAATCAAACTAGATGTGGCATGATAGATTAAACTCAATTTTGAGTTAGGTTTGGGATAAATTCTGATAATTTGAGCTTGCTCGATTTAATCTAAATTACTATTTAAATAATAAATTATTTTTATTTAAATTGAATTATAAAAAATATATATAAATATAAAAAACTTTAAGTATTTTAAGGTATTTTAAACAATAAAAATTATTTTTAAGCTAAATTCATACATGTCCATGAATTGGACAACTTACCTAGGCATGCCTTGGACATGATCTTGCCTACTTTTGGATGGTCCAACTTGACCCAAACTACTATTTATAATAAAAATATTTTTATTAAAATTTAATTATATAAATATTAATATAAAATATTTTTTATTTTTTAATTTATAAATAATAATTTAAACGTTCAGGTTGAGATAAATCGTATTCAAATTTGAATAAAAAATATAAAAATTTTGAGTCATAACCCGATACAACATATAAATGTCTCTAGCCAGATCATAAACCGGATCTAAAATTTTTTATTAGAACACTCTAGATCAGAAACCATATTAATAATTTAAAAAAGAAAATTCTTAGGGATAGTTGGATCTGATCAGCCTATCACAAGTTAGTAGTATTCCATTTTACTGCAAAACAAAACTGAAAATGTGTAAAATGCTGACTTATTGTTAATTTAGTTGGTGAGCCACTATTGACTTTGTTATAGCATATAATAATAGCAAAGCCCAGCAAAAACTTTTGAAAAGCGAATAGTAATGGATATTCGAGGCCGAACTATGGACGTTCTACCACCAAAAGCCCTTTTTACGGACAAAACTTCAATCTCCAATAAACGTTGTCGCCACATGTAGGCTTCCTTAAAAAACAAATTTCCTCCCATTTATTTCCATTATCTTTCTTACATTCTTAACACATCTAATCTTTCGTTAGGGAAAAAAAAAGTTTGGGGTCAATCTCATTGAAGAAAAAGCAAGGCATAGAGGGATTGTGTTTTGCTTCCATTTGATTTTAGGAAGAAAGAAGATGTGTCCTATGAGGTTCTTGTTGGTGTTTTTCTCAGCAGTTTTAGCAGGGTATTTTGCATGGAGGACGGTACGTTCGTCGGCCTCCGATATCAACGACTGCGGCGGCATAGTTCCTGAGGATTCCGAGAAGATAGTCGGCAAAGATAAACAAGAATTCAGATTCAAAAGGGTATGTCTTGAAATAGTTTCTTTTTCCAGCAATTTTCTCTCTTTTTTTTTTTTTTTGCTTTTTTTCTAGGATTTTCCTTTTTGTTTTTCTCTTGATTGGTTTTTGTTTTTCTAACTTTCTTGTTCTTGAATTTCAGATGATTCAGAATGGATTCTGGGTATTTGTTGACATGGCTAGTGGGAGATATTTGTGGAGGAGCTTGAAGGAATTGAAGAATAATGAAAAAGTTAAGAGCTGAAAAAAAGTTTTTTTTTTCTTTTTTAAATGAGTTCAGAACCCGAAAATAAAAAAAATTATAAATATTAAAATTTAAATCTGAATTAATGGAATAAGAAAAGAATGGCAAATACTAATGTTACTGTACTATAGGAATCTAAGAACTATGAAATCTTCGCCTCTTAGATCTATACCCTGTTTTTTGGGGTTTTTTTTTTTATTATTATTTTTACTCTGTTATGAATGCAATTTAATTTATCCAGGTAGAATCTTTGCTAGAGTAACTGAAATTTCCAGAAACAAATTGTTTCTTGACTTTGATGAATAGAAATTGAAAATCATCTTCACTCAATTCAAGCTTTCATGGCTGTTACTGACAAGGTCCACTTTTTGTGGTTGACATAAATATACGAATCGGACAAACTAAAAAAGCTTCGATAATCAGTATTAAGATGATTCATAAATCATCCTTAAGATTAGATTTTAGTTCAATTTGCAACAATAACATAAAGAAAATAGAAATTAGGAGATAGAAATTAGGATCCCCACATTCTTGAAATTTTGCTTCCAACAATTGCCCTTTTGTATTACATTTCAATAGAACAAACATATGTACAAAACCAACCAATGTTGCTACCATTCTTCGTGCTATTCGTTTTTCTTGAAATACTCGTATCTGATATCTTTTTACAATGCATATTTGAATATAAGTATTAGTATATTACCCTTCTAGAATCATCTAAATACATGGATAAACTTAAAAAAGATTAAATATATCCGTGTTGAACACATCTCTGTGTTCAATACTACGCATGAGTCCAAGTCTAAATAACTTAGAAACCAACAGTTACAGGAAAGATTATCACAAAACATTAGTTTAAATCAACTTGAAGCTTGATAGACATGTATAAAAGTGTGAGGAGGGCACCTTGAGGGAGTGGAACATATCTTGCAAGATTGGAGCCAACCCACATGGCTACAACCACCAGGACGACGACGCTGCTGCTATTTTTTCCGCAAACCCAACTCGCGAACGAGAGACATAATGTCAGCAAAACGCCACCTCTGCCGCCTAAAACCCACGCGATTACATAACCGATCTTATATCCGGCGTCCAACTTCTTATCGAGCAGAGCCATTAGGCTACTGAACGTGAGGGAAAAACGAGACCCGAATGTCTGCAGTAAGAACAGAGTTATGAAAGCGGATTTTATAACTTCGATAAACGAGCCTCTCTCTTGTCGCAGGTTTTCTTCTTCAGCCTCATCATCCGTTTCTTTGTAGAATGAAGAGTATCGCTCTCGAAATCTTTCTTCTTGCATTTTTCGTTTGACTTCAGCCCATCGATAGATCCTAACCCCGTTTTCAAACTCGGGACTATAGTTCCATTTTCCTTTATATGACCTCCCAACATCCTCTTGAAATGTAAGAGCACGATCATACCGAATCCGGGTTACTTCATTTGATAATACCTATTTAGAAGGCAAAATGCTTAAGAATATTAGTCATTGATTTTGAAAACATACCAATAACTCAGAGTTTAACTCAATTCGTTCATATTTAAGGAACTCAAAGGAAAGCATTAGGAGTGATCCAAAGCTCTCTTTCTCTCGTTCCACTCTCTCCCTTATTTACTTCCTTCCTAAGAAGCTCATCATTCGGCGCTGTTGCCCCGAAGCTGAATACCAGAAAAGCAGCTCCGGACACAATCCTACACTTAAGCAATCTTTTGCATAGAGTAGCCAGATTCATGCTTCAAAAATCGACACCGTTTGCTTGTCAACCTAAAATTTCTACCATTCTAAGTAACAAGAGTTTCGATTATTCGTAGTTTTGTACACTATTACACCCGTCCCACCAAAGAATTCCAAAGCACCGATATCTTCCTGCATCTACCCCAAACGCGACAAAGATTTGCTCGTTCAAAGTACAAACTTAGATCCTCTTGGATCAAAACGTAAAGGTCTTTTCAAACTTACAGTAATTCTAAAAATCAGCAAGCAATGAATGAAGAGATAACAAGGATAAAGGAATTCTCACCTCATAAGCACGGCGGATGCTCTTGAATATCTCACCGGACCGTGAATCCTTGCTAACATCGGGATGATACTGGCATCAAAACACGAAAAACACATGAAGCATAATAAAATTCAGACACTTAACTTAATATATATTTTCGAAATACAAACTCGAACTTTCATAATATTGTAAGCTAATTGGTAAAGAAATCGACGATTTAGACCAAGCCTCATTGTCCTCTTAACTATATCCAAAGATTCAAACGAAAACGCGGTTCCTTTTCTTTTTTTTTTTTTTTGAAAAAATTATAGATTAGGATAAGATTCATGTCGATCTTTTACGAATCCAAAACTATGTTACTTCAACTCTTCATATTTCTTAAAGTATCCATATCCGATATATTTTTTAGAAATGATATAAGGATATAGCTCTCCAAGGACCTTCCAAATACATGAAAAAACTTAAAAAAAAATATTGAATATACTCATCTTGGACATATATAAGTATCCGATACTCACACCCGTGTCTAAGTAATATAGATCCGAAAGTTGCTCAACCATTGCATGTCCAAGGAAAAAAAAATTACGAGTATTATGAAAAGTTCTTAAATTCAAAATCTATTTCTATAAATTTCCTTTCATGGATCATAATAATTTCACTTTAATTCACATAACTTCACAAAAATAACAAATTCAACCTCGTAGTAACTCTAAAACTAGAAACAATTAGCAAAAAAAAAAAGATCTTTTTCGACCATTTTACCTCTACAGATTATCAATTTATAGCTAACAAACTCGAAATCAGTATCAATTTACATGAAATTTTTCTACTGTTAATTCACAAGATTCAATTTTTTTTTTAATTTTCTAGACTTTAAAATCAATTGTAGGGGAAACAAAACTTTCAATCATAAATTGAGTTAAAAAAAGTTGAAAATAGAAAACAAAAAGATAAATGTTAATTACCTTTAGAGCGAGAAGTCGATAAGCTCGCTTGATATCAGCGGAGGAAGCGTTCCTCGCGACGCCGAGTACGGAATAATGGTTCTGCTCGCCGTTGATTCCAGCCGCTGATGTAAAAGATGATGATGGCGGTGGGACCCGAACGCTGCGGGGTTTGCGCGGATGGTAGTTATAATAAGGTTGGCCCCAGTTGCTGTTGAACGGCGAAGCGGAAAGGGAGGGATTGCCGCTGTTGGAGATGAAGGCGGAGGTGGCGGAGAAGCAGTGGATGGGAGTGGGTCCCACCAAGAGGTGCGACTGCATTATGACTCATGGATTTGAGACCAAAGGAAATCCGTTGTCCTTTTTTTTAAGGGTTTTTTATTTAATTTTTTTTTAAGTGTTTTGCAGTTGGGAGATTTCAGTGAAGGAGGAATGGTAATCTGACTGGCGGTGACGGAAGATATGACGAATGTCCTCAGGATTTCATTCCATTAGTGCATTATTTTTTTTGCCCTAATTTTTACTTTTATTTATGCTGTCAATTTTTTTAATTTATAAATATTGAAATGATATTTAGTAAAAGTTTTAAATTTAAATAAAAATTATATTGAAACTATAATTCATTTTTAGTTCAAAGAAAATGTCAATAAAATATATATATATAAATGAAATAAAAAATTGAAAAATATGAACTATTAAATAATAAATAGTGATTATTATTATTATTATTATTTTTAATTTCATGGGTTTAATTAGAGAATTGAGTAATATATCTGTATTATAATTATTGGATGTCTATTTAAAAAAATTATAAAAAGTCTTAAATATAAAAAAAATTAAATTAAAATTAAATAATTATTCAACCACTTATGGTTTTAAATTATGTTTTCGAATATTTATATTAATCCAAACGTTTATATTCACTTTATTTGATTGATTGAAAATTAATAACTTTGGTCACGTGAGTAGGATAAAGATAAAAAGTTGGAGAGTTCAATAAAACGATAAAAATTTGAATGATAATTTAAAAAAATTAAAATTTTTATTAAATTTTATAAAAACTATATTTAAATTATAAACAATATATAAAGTATTTTTTTTAAATTAGTAGGTCAAAATTTAACATGATATTATTTGATATGATTATATGAATATGACAGTCTAAGATCAAAAACATGACACTACATGACGCGATTACATTATTAAAATCTATATAATATGAATTATAAATGAATAAAAATTGATATAAATATAAAAAAATTTTAAATACGATTATGACACGATAAAATATACGAATATGAAACTAAGACACCAATTGCTAGATTTAGTCAGAATTGGTTACACTCATTTTATGAGTGTTTAAAAAATAAATAATAAATAAAATTGTTCACCAATACGAGTAGTTTTCTTTATGGGTTATCCGTAGTCTTTTTTTTATTAAAGTAAATAGTTTTAAAATTTTTAAAAATGTAAAAAATTTAAAATATCAAAATATCTCAAATATTTTATTTATTTTTATTACTTTTAATTATATTTTAAGGTGTCTATGTCAAAGGAATTACTAAATTAATTTGTGACACTGAACTCAATCATTTGTTTCATGTAAGTAAAGATTATTAATATTATTAATTAAAGCTAAAATAAATAAATAAAAACATAAAAAGCCAAAAAAAAAAATTTCAACAATTAACTGTTTCCGTTACTTCTTTCCTATGTCTATGCCGTCTTAAGCTCCATCCACATAATAAACACACATTCATCTTTCTTTTGTTTCATTCAACTTTTAATTCTTTTTTCATAAAAGAACAGCAAACTTGCAAATCTTTCAACACCCTTCTTTCTTTCTTTTGGTTATATAGAAGTCATCAGTGTTAGGATCATTGGAACTCTTGGGGTTATTGTGTTTTTTTTATTTGTTTCGAAGTTTTTGGAGCATTTAAGGATTGGAATGTTTAATTTTATTTAAAATAACAAAAAAGTTGGCATCTTTGATCATTGCATGGATGTAAATTGCCATTTTTATGTGGTTCGATTTTGCAAGTTTCATTGGCTGTTTAAT